>WYDI02032654.1:0-45880 GCA_009867235.2 Psittacus erithacus | reverse complement strand
AGTATTCATAGTATTCAGTATATTCTGGTGTCCAACTTCTCTTCTGGCCTCCAGGGCTTGCAAGTACCTCCCTTGCCTCCCCCCACCACTCTTAACTAGCAAATTTGCTAATACTGTGAAGAAAAGCCAGGTTTTCTTCCAAAGAAACACAGATTCTAGCCAAGTACACATTAAATAATTTAATTGCTCCCCATGCCCCTGAAACCTTATGAACTGCCTTTGCCACAAGGAAAAGTGGTAATAGGCATAGATCCAGAGGCATATCACAGCAGGCTTGGTTTTACTCATTAATCCATCAAAGAAGTTAAGCACAAGTATTAGAAATCTAAGCAAAACATGAAGAGGGAGCTGCCTGAAAGCCAGACTCATATTCATAACACAAAAGCTAGCTAGATTAACGGATTAAGAGGTCTACTGATATTAGTTCCATTTGTTTCACACACAGAGTAAGGGATTAGGAAAAAATTTAAGACTAGATGGAGAATCACTGGTTGATTAAATAGTACTGTAAAGGTTATTGCTAATTAAGGCCAAAGTATTTAAAAGGGCAAAAGTGAATCTGGTGTCGAAATGCCACTGAATTTCAGTGGATGCTGAAGCATGTAACAAATTTAATTCTCTGTGAAGACAATGATGTACTCCGCGCTGCATAAGCAATGCTAACATGGTATATGAAATGGATATACTGGCATATGATAGCCATAGAGAAATTTGGGTGTTTTAAATGCAAATTAACCTGCTGAATGACCATAGCCATTTTCTCAGTTTCATGTGGTACAGTCTGAAGTGTTCTAGGTGTGAATAGCCTTCCAAAAGGCTGTACCACCCAATCAACTGCAATCACTGCACTGCTTAAACAGCCTCAAGTGCCACCTGATTTGATGATGATGAAAGGAATCATTCTACCATATGAGCTTCAAAATGCAGAGGAAGCATTCCAAAGATACAAGCACAAGATGCAATGGATACTTGCAGATCAAATACAGGAAAAATTCATAGTACTGCATTTCCATCCAATTTGTCATTTCTCTTTTACATCTATCATCATTAGCTCAGACTATGATTAACTTATTTGGCATTTGTGTCATTAAAAACAAAATATTTCACTAAAAATTAAACATGATGAAACTAGACGTTGTATAGATTTTAGATTTGGTACGAGTCACAGTCAGTACCATCAGCTCAGAACAGGTCGTTAATCTGTTTTTGCTGTCCATAGTGCAGTCAAAAGAAGCGATTTCAGTGCTTCTTCCCATCTCTCTCTCACCCAATTATCAAATTCAATGTGTTTGTTCAAATAGCAAAGTCAACTCCTTACAAACAATAGATGGGAATTCATTTGGAAACAGTTACAGTGCCTTTAAATTACCTGGTGTATATAGATTTTATTTTTATTACTGCACAACTGAGATGGAATCACCAAGTTTATCATAGGCTAAGAGCACACATAGGACAAGTTAATGTAATTCAGCTGATGCACAGCAAGTTTCAAGATGAAAAGTTGTGCTGGACTAAACTCAGGTGTAAATTCACATTACTATTTATAAGACTATAATTCCTGCAGAGATAACAGGGTCTTCTATTTAAGGTGTTTAGGGAAATACCTTAACCACACTGACTAAGTCAGCAGGGATAGAGAGCGTGTGACTGATAAAACATTCACACACCTAGAAGTCCCTTTTGAAGACACAGCCAGGGGCACACTGCTGGCTTGGGCACTGGGCTGGAGTCATCTCCCCATCCAGCTGTCTTAGTGGGACATCAATGTGTCATCAAAGCCAGACACTTGTCACTACTCCCTGGTGGAGTTAACTCTACTGAATACATTTACAGGAGCACTCCTACAGTTCTTCACACAAATTTGTCTGAGCTAGCTCATACCATCCATTCAAAAACTGTTTAAACTTGCCCAGTTGGCTCTGTCAGAAGCCTGTTAGCACTCTCACAAACTGCTCTCATTCAGAGTGGCAATAAAGAGCATTTAAGGATGGTGACCTCGGCCTCTGACACAGCTGGATTGGGAAGGAAGCGGAAAGGAGTGAAAAGAGCAACTCCTCCCTGGGTTTCTAAATAATTGTGCAAAAGGGCTAAAAAAAAACATTTAGTGTTACTATAGAGAAACAAAAACCAGTACCACGAGCAAGGAGGAACCCTTCTAGCTCTGCTGCTGTTTGCCTCACACTGCCATTTGGTTCCTCTTTTGGATTAGTCTGTGAAATATCATCATTGAGCAAGCATAATAAATAAGACCTGACAACAAAAGCACAAGTATCATTAAAGCTATCAACAATCTTTGGAGGAAAAAGCCCTGTACTCTTTGTAGACCCTCAGGAAATAACACCTACCTACTATCATGTTAGTCTTTTAGAGAAGCCTCTGAGTTTGGCTTTCTTTACCAGTAAGACAAGATACTAAACAGTACACCACTGTAGGTGCACGTCAGGTAACTTCAGCAGTGGAGCAAACTCAAACTGGCATGCAATATCACAAAAGAGACATAACCAATTAGAAAACAGAATCACATAATATATTTGCACTTAATACATGTAAATGCATACAGGAAACAGTTAAAGTTGACAAAATAGGTCTGAACATCGCAAAATGGATTTTCTCCATTTTATAGATGAACAGTTCAGCTGATTGAATTTTGAGATATTGCTGAAGACATAAGAAAGGTGGGAAGTTAACAAAAAGAAAGGTGGTAGGACAAAGGCAACACGAGGCAATAAAGACACACACAGATTATGAAACAACATGCTTAGGTGAGCTGCTCCACCTCCTGAAGAGATCTGCAGACAGCGACAGAGCCCTTACGCAGGGGTAGACCCTACTGATGATTCCATGGTCAAGAACATACCCATAGCTTCATCAGAAAAAGAGTGGGGAGGGAAGGAAAACTTTAATTTGCTACATAATATTAGATAATGGCAAAGAAAATTAAGGTAAGGGTCAAGGCAAGTCTCTTGCTCACTGTGTACAGTTCCTCCACTCTCTGAACAGGATATTGCCTGGCCCAGCACACCAAAGACCTGTCTCTGAAGTCCAATTAATCTCAGTTTCTCTCTCCTCCCCACTATCACCAGATCTGGGCAAAAGATTGGGTTTTAATCCTTTCTGCTGCCAGCAACAAAGAAGCCACAATAACTTAGTTCCTACATCTGGGAAGTAACGTGATAACAGCGTATAAACAGAAGCAAATTACTTTTTGACTGCAGCAATGAGGCACCCAAGGGGGTAGAACAATAAGAATTTTATCCTTGGCTTGTTCCTGAGCTGATGTACGTTTATACCACCTCTTGATAAAAGCCAACAGGCAAACTCTTTATCTAAGTCCTTATCACATCATGGAGTAACACTAGAGATGGTAATTTCTATGCCACAGCCTGACTGCATATCCTGCAAAAACTGAAAGATAAATTAAAATACATATTATACATCTTGGACAAAATATTAGTAAATACCCTAATGGCCTTCATATATACATAAAACTGTTGTGGAGAGAAAGGCAATAAATTGTTCTCTGAGTCCAAATGAAGATAAGACAAGAAAACTGCAACAAAAAAGAGTATTTAGAAGGACATTAAAAGCCTTTCCAAGCACTGGTAACATCATCTGGGAAGGCTGTGGAGCCTCCATAAAAACAAGTTAGACAAATAAGTTGTCAGGCATGGCTTAAGCATTTCTAATTTTCCTGAAAGGTGAACCAAACTTTAAGGACCCCTTCCCATCCAATATTCTGTGATTCTACAGAACATGCTAGAGGGTGCAGGAATGGGTCAGGTACCCTGCCAATTCCACATGGAAGCAAAGATGTACTATGTTCCCTGTTGCAGGACGCTAGAAAAATACTTTCACAGCCTTATGTATTAATAAACTATAATTTTACTGGAAGGATCTAAAGAGAACAATTGCAAATAAAAGGTCCAAATCATGGCTGAAGAAACTTTGCAAAGAGCATTATTTGTCTATCAGAAAAAGGAGACATGAATTTGGTGTTTCTGAAAGGGTGGCAGCACCCACTGAGGAAGTACTGCATTTACCACTCAGTGGACAACAGCACTATGAGATACTGCTGTACTAATGAGCTTCAGCTTAGGCCTCTGTAGAGGCACCTCCTTAGAGTAGATCATTTGGGAGACTTATTTAGCCTTTAACTGACCAAGATCATTGCTTTGGCTGACAACTGCTATTTTACATGTAGATACCTGGCTGTTTCATGCGTGCTGCACTCACTGCAACTACTGGACCGAGACTGCCAATTCCCCTTAGAATTCATGGTGATCACAACCATTAGAGCAAACAGCTAAATACAGCTTTTGCAGCCAAATTTCAGTCTCATTGCTGTCAGAACTTTAGTTATCATGGTTGGGCTATAATTTTCAGGCTGGTAATGCCTCAATTGTTGTGTTTGGAGTTTTTTAATGTTTATTATAAATGCACAAGTTTGATTTGCGTAGAATGGAGTGACTTGCAGTGGCTCAGGGCTTTGGCAAAGAACTTCACATATTTCACCAAAATTCTGTTTGGCCTAGAGGGGTGTTACGATGCTAGATAAAGAATGTGCTTTTTCTTTGTACTGAAGTAATTTGTAACAGAGTATGTTCCAAAACAATTCTGTATAAAAGATGGAACTAAAACAAAAGCAAAATGATCTTTGCCTCCTTACCACTGAAATTAATTCAGATTCAGAAAACAAATGGAATTGGAAGATTCTGATTTGACATGTTTTGCAAAATATATTGTGGGTGAAAGCAGGGGAAGGAAGTAATTCTGTTACCATTAATCTTGAGCAGGAGGCCTAGAGGAGAACCACTTAAGTTTCCTTTCAGTAATCCTTTGGGCTGTCTAGGATCATTACCTAGTGCTAGGGAGCAAAAACATTGGTGTAAGTCATATCTATTAGCAAACCAAATTACAGTAAAAGCTTTTTGATGAACAACAGAAAGGAGGAGACTGCTGAAATCTACTTCCTTTAAGTAGGGCAATTTGGATTATCTGGAAGCATCTGAGTATTTGGAAAAGTCTGTGAGGAATCTGAAAATGCCATATTTTCTAAAACAAAAGATAAAATTTTACCCTTTTGGGGCCATATATTTGTGACCTATATTTACACATGGTTGCACCAGTGGACTAAGCAAATACATTACATGTGAGGTTCTGTTCTTACATGCGTATCTGAGGTTTGAGTAAATGCAATTGATGGAAGAAGCTGACACAAATACACTGACACCAGTTTGCAAGTTGCCTCATCAAAAAGGAAGAGTGACTGGGGACTATTCATCACCTTAACACAGAAAGGCTTCTGGTGTTAGGACAGTCAGTTACTTTTTATGTTTCAGTAATGTTTTCAAACTACAAGCTCTGAAGAAGCCAAAGAAGAAATGTAATATTTGAGCATGTTTACTGTAAAATGAAGGGCTATTTTATCTCAATCAAATAAAACAAGTGGACTGCAAATCTGATATTGAAATAAATCCAATTTACTCTCATGTAATTGCTTATTTGATTCTCAAATATGACATGAAGTTAGAAAACAAATTGATATTCTGTCACTTCTGTTTCAGTAAACTTAACTCAAACAAGTTGCCCTTTAGGTGCATCTTGGATGGAACAGTGCTTGATCTTCATCCCGAGGAAATCAGTGTATTAAATTTGTTTGAAAAATTATTAACCAAACCATGACATGTTTTCAGACAGTGTTTGAACTGCATACTAAAAAGACCAAATTTCTCCCGAGAGCCAGCGCCAGCACAGACAAGATGAAGCAGTAGATCCACCCTCTGCAAGAAAATGTATCAGCAGTAAAGGTACAATATAAGCTCAGATAAATACAGTAGACACGGAAACCGCATAAGTCTTGTTGGCATGAGCCATCATCCTCCTTCTTTCTCCCTATTCACCACCAAAACAAAGAGAGTTTTATATGACCTGATGTGCCTCAAGCATGTAAAGAATAATAACCTATATAGATTCTACAGTGTCTCAGCCATTGTCTGAATACTACATCCAGTGCCAGAATTCACAGTGGGTGAAGGTAATAAATTTCAAGGTGTTAAAAAAAAACAACCCAAACGAAACAAATAATAAAGGGGAGTGAGGGGAGGTGCAGGAGGAACACTGTGTCCGCTGGAAGCTTCCACAGGTTGACAATGTTTATTCAAATAAAAAGAGAATTAAGGTCACTGGTCACAATTTGAACAAAAAAATGGACACTGGGTTGTTTAGCATGGCAGAGAAGGTCAGCCATGCTGGGCACCTTCAGGAAAAGCTGGCATCAGTGATCCTAACAGCCTACAGAACTTCTCACTGTGGGCTCGTAAGGAATAATCTCCATCATCTGTAGATTCAAGGTTAAATCAAGGTAGGTTTAGGAAAAAAAAAATCCCCCTAAAAGGTCCAAGACATAATTATTTCATGTCCGTGCACACTGAGAGCAGATTACAAAATTGGTCCCTGTGATTCCGTGTAACTTATGAACATAGGAAAAATGTTGTTCTAAACTGACTATAATTTCTAGTAATATGTTCTGCTTTAATTATAAAGAATTTCACATTAGTTCGTATGTGTAAAGTTACACCTTAAAATCAGTGCTACAGAAACAAATATTAATAAAATTATGATAAGGTAGGCCAAGTTAAGAGTATGGCACCAAGTACTACTAAATATGAGTTGTAGGAACTCACAACATTAATTGAGAACTTCCAGAGCAATCCAACTCCACACTTTCAAGAACACTATTCATGTATATTTATGCCCTGTATACAATAACTGTAACTACCTTGAAAACATTTAGATTTGATGTAGTATGTCCTGCAATAGTATTCTTGACCCCTAGATAATAAATCACATTTGTTTTTTAGGCTTGTCAAGACATGTCTCTAGGAAGATCTGTGGGTAACATCCAGATGACCTTTCCTGCATCTTCTTTGAACAGTAAGTTTGATGCCATATTCTTCACCGACAGTATCATTTCTTTCAGATTTCACTGTGATTCTACATTTTCTGGCTTACATCTTGTATTCTTCTGGCTTACATCTTGTATTCTTCTGGCACATATTTGCTTCTAAATAAGTTTAGCCTATTGCATGCAGAGGGAGAATTGGAGACTTTTCCAGGCAAAATATCTGTAGACCAAAAGACTGACAGAAAGCACTAGAAGAAGCTTTAATTCAGTACTTAAGTTTGTAGGACAACACAAGTCAGTTAAAACTTCTGATCCTTGTTGCCAGTCAGCATGACTGTAGAGGAGTGTAATACAAGAAGATGTGGCTGGAGACACAAGAGATCCACCTCATCCAGCAGTTGCTTAGCTTCCTGCACATTTTCATGACAAACCTCCTTTTTGAGCTGCTAAGTCACTGTCATACTTCAGGCTGAAACAATTCCTCAGGCTTGTAAGCTCTAAATGAACATAAAGCTGAGGTTCATGCCAGAGATATATCCAGGCTTGCAGCTGAAGACTAACATTGATCAGTCAAGGGTACAAAACACGGAGAGCAGAATGCTGTTACTATAGTGAGCACTGCAAAAATCAATGCGCTTGAAAAGGGAATGAATTTATTGAGGCCAGTAGATCGTGATGAGACCTTGTATTCTGGTCACAGTCCTGTCTGCAGGAACTGGGGACGATTCAGTGAGCTAACTGGGGAGGGCAGTGAGGTGGGGGAGAGAGCACTCAGCAGCATGTCACAGTAAAGTTATCTAGAAGAAACAAAGCACGGACACAGAAGTTAGCACTGCAAATAAGCTCAGCTCTTAGCCTTGCAATTGTTTATTTAAGACTACTATGGGAATTTTTAATGTAAACTTTAGCAACATTCTCAAGTGAAAAGTATGTGTTAAGCAGAAAGTAATTTTCACCTTTTACTTCCTCTGGTGGAACTTAAGTGAATCCAAGGATACTGTGAAGACAGTAAAAGCAGCCATCATACTTGATGTTAACTTGGGGATGTATCTGTCTACACAGCAACAGGGCATGGTATGAAGACACTAGTTCTCGTCCCAGAAACAACCCTGTCACACCACTGTAGTGACTTATTCATGGCAGTCTCAAAGAAAAGCAAGTGTCAGTGGGACATGGCTATCTAGCTCAGACTTCCACAAAGAAACAACACAGTCTTGAGGGTTTTTCTCCATCCATCTCAGTTGTCTCTGAGCATTCTCCACCATCATTTCCACTGCAAGACCTGTCCTATCAACCCCATTAGCTTTAGCTCCAACTATCCAACTCTTCATGGACAGAACCACGGTGACCACTTTAATCTAGCAATTGCAGCAAGGCTTATTTTGTTAATGCCTTCTGCTTGGGTCTCTGGAATGTGTTTCTGTAGCTGATTTGTGCCAGAAAGATTAACTAGAGGATTATGTGTCAAAAGTAGATACTAATGGAGCATAAAGGTGCCGAAAGTGTCAGAGTGCTCACAGACCTAGTTACAGCTCAAAATATTCATCACAACGGTCATGGCACCTGTAATTCCCGTGGGATAATGAGAGAAACAGCAGCCATTCTGTTTCCATCATGGCCTTCAGTCCCCGTACTGACCCAACCCAGAGATTCAATGCAATAGCCCAGGGACAAATACGGGATCAATTATCTATAACTTTTCTTCAACAAGAACACAGTGGATCTTATTTGACTGCATTTTTAATCTCCTCTGTATTCTTGTATCAGCAAAAGTGCTGATTTGTACATATGATACACTAAAAAAATAAAAAAGGAAACGCAATCCAGCTTTCTAGAATTCATAGGGAAACTCTGATGAGTTGCACAGATACGTGTCATTCCTATGAAACCAGGAAGTTAGCACAGCTTTACTTACTATGAGGAACAACATCCTGTTTTGTAAGATCTCCCTAAAAATCAAAAGTATTAAAGCCTGTGAGTAAGAGCTTCAAAACTGGGTGAACCATTTTCAACAAATCTCCAGTTCCAAAACATCATCACTTTCTGATTGGGGGTTTTCTACAGGCAAGCTACAGTTTCTTCTGAATTTGCTCTTCACAATTACTTAACAAATGGATTATTGCAACTTGTTCCACTGCCAGAATTTGTGCTTTGCAATTGATTACCCGAGTTGCATTTATCCTTGGGGAGAACGTCCCCATGGGAGAGCCATGAGGCTCACTGAGAAGTTTCAAGACCTGTGTATGAGCAACTCCAGGGTGTAAGCAAGTGCCCATTAACATCTGTCCAATGCCCCATCCCTGGCAGTGTTCAAGGCCAGCTTGAATGGGGCTTTGAGCAACCTGGTCTAGTGGAAGGTGCCCCTGGCCATGGCAGGGGAGGTGGAACTGGATGAGCTTTAAGGTCCCTTCCAACCCAAACCGGTCTATGGTTCTAAGATTTGCACATACAATTATAGCTGTCTTCATGAGGACCATGAATTTATATGCAGAAATTAGTATAGGGCAGCATTATTTCCAAAAGAAATCAGTGACTTGAAGAAATTTCTTTCCCCCACTTCATCCCACTGTGGATCTATAAGCACTGATGGTTACTTTAATAATAACAAAAACTTCAAAAGAATGCTTCCCAAAGAAGAATTAAATCATTTGTAAAGCATAAAAAAGTGTAAATCCGTGCAGCTGAAACAAGGATTTGGACCAGCTTTTCAGACCGGAATAAACTGATATTGCAAAGTCACAGACAAAGGATTTGTGTTGGACTAATAGTCTTTCCTATGACTTGGCCATTGAAGGTCACTAGACTTAAATAAGCTTTTGTCTCCAGCCCAACCAATGCAGTTGCTGCCACCAGGATTTTGCATGCTTATTAGGGCTTCCTTGGGAGCAGACGCTTACAGGTAAGACAGAGGAAATGGGTATCATGGACAGTTGTGCCAGAGGGATAAGCAGAGTGGGACAGATTAGAAGATTCAGAAGCTGGGGTGAGTTTGGTTAAATGACCACATTGTTCGTGTGTTTAAATAGAATTCTTCTGTTTGGAACTCAAGTGAAAAAAATCCTATGTTAGCATAACACGAGAATAGAAGAACATCATCTTCAGCCCCCGTGTGTACTTACGTTTGCCTACCAAGACCTTTTGTTTTTTAAACTGTGGAATAAACCCCATCCTGATTTGTATCTAGTGCAGTGTATTACACTCTTAATTTTCCTTCTGCGCTCACTACAGTTCTTTCATCTCCACTATCATTATGTAAATGATACAGTGAAAACACATTGATTTTAAAGCTCTCATTTTCTGCCTGGTTCAAATAAGTACATGAAGAGCCTACAACCTGATTTCTGCCCCCACAACAGAGCATCCCTGGCATGCCATACAACTTGTGCACTAGGAACAAAGGTGAAGTCACAAAGCCGAGTATCAGGAACTCACATGAAATGGGAGTGGAGGGACAACAAACAACCCACAAACCAACATGAATGACAAGAAAACCAACAACAGAAATCCGAAGGAAGAAATGCAATAAAAAATGGGTAAAATTGTCCCTTGAGTCATGCTGGATGAAGTCCAGACTAAAATCACTGAACAGTGGAACCATTCCAATTTATGCCACAGTAACATCCAAATACTTCCTTGGCTATAAACATCCTTTAGTTCTTCCTGGAAAATGGAAGAGTACCACGCATGACAAGTGTTCTTAAGCAGCATGCTGGGCACCAAATATGAAGTACAATTCACAGTTCGTGCTCAATTAATCACACTCTGTAAGGAATGGCTCTGTCAGTGCTCCTGCTCACTACCTAACTTGTTTTGAGAGATGCAGCTGAAAGTTTGGTTGTTGTGACTTGCTATTGCGAGTGACAGACTACACACACCTCGGCAGCTGTCAAAGGCAACTGCCTTCCCTCAGTGAAGGGAAAAGCGATTCTCAGAATTAAGGCCAAGAAAAGCTCTGAATGAGAAGCAGAAATGAAAGTACGCGAGGGTGAAGAGCGTCATCTTTCCCCATGGAAACCCCAACGACAACCAACAGGAGGAACCTCACGTAATCCAGAGCCTTGGGTCAAACTAAAACTTGAATAACCTTAATCTGGCAAATGAGCAATTTCCAAGTGATATAACTGAAAGAGGAGTGATCTAGTACCTCCAGATAGTGTTCTGGAGTTATCTTTACATGACAGTCAGACAGCAAATCCTGGGTTTAGCGAAAGAAGCTTTACCTTTGTGCATTGATGTGTTTGATAATCAGGAGGAGAAGTTAAAGACAGACTAGCTCACTGCTCTACTCCATGCAGATTCTGATAAAGAGAAAACTGAAGTTAAAATCACTCATGCCACATGCACAGCCCATGGATATGGAACCGTCCTCTGCCTCAGGACATGTTTATGGATAGTAGAAAACTCAACTTCATGGTTCATGATTTCTCAGCTGTATAAGCTGGCAAGAAAAGCAGTAACTTAATGAAACCTTGAAATCTGCTGGCCTAATTTGTGTCAGGCATCCATCACAGATACGTGGAGATACTTCAGAACTGTCCAGCACATATTCAAATGAAAGTTTATGCTAGAAAACATATCTAAAAGTGCCACAATGAGAGAGGAGAATTATGGGCACAACTCTCTAACGTGTTTCTACCAATAAAATTTGGCTTATTCATACCCGCTAATTAAAACTTAGTGGCAATATGGAATGCATTTTTCAAACTTCTTGCAATCTCATTCCACAGTCTCATTCCACAGTGCCTCAGTGCTTCCCAGCCAGGAGCAGCTCAGCTCACTGTCATCGCTACAGTTCTTTTTTCCTCACATTCACCTTCTCATTTTTAACAGCCATTTTCCATTCCAAACGGTAAAACTGGCCACGGAAAGCTGAGCTCAGCATCAGTAGAGCACTGCTCTTGGGAAACTATTAAAACAGGTAACGAGGCGCTCTTCTCTCCTCAATACCGATCCCTGGCTGTTACCAACATCACGAGAGTACGAACCGACTGCAGCCCGGCCAGCAGGCGCTGTGCGGAGAAATGGCTGTGAAGAGGCAGCGCTGCTGCCCGATACTGAACCACCCGCCCGGCACGTCGGGGAACGGCCGGTCTGGAACCGCGAAGGGTCCGCGCTGCTGAGCGGCCGGGCCGCACCCCTCCTGCGCCTAGTACCGCGCGCCGCCAGGTGGCGCCGCAGCACCGGCTTCAGGGGCGGAGCGGAGCGCGCAGGATGCGGTCGGCCCGTCCGTGTCCGTCTGTCCGCTCCCGGGCCTGCTGAGGGCCGGCAGCTCGGCGACCTGCCAGGGAACGGCCCCTCAGCCTGTGCCGGCGCTGCAATCAGAAGCGGGCGCCTCTGGCTGATGGTACTGAGGTGTTCAGCATAAAGTAGAAGGGGGCAGATTTAGATTAGATAAAAGGAAGCAATTCTTCACTGTGAGGGTGGTGAGGCACTGGAAAAGGTTGCCCAGAGAAGATGTGGATGCCCCATCCCTGGAAACAGTCAAGGTCAGGTCGTAGGGGGCTCTGAGCAACCTGATCTGATTGAAGATGTCCCCGCTCATTACAGTGGGGTTGGACTAGATGACATTTAACGGTCCCTTCCAACCCAAAGCATTCTGCGATTCTATGATTCTATTTGGCCATTTCACCCCCAAACCTGAATGGGCAAAGGAAGCACAAAGCAGAATCAAGGGGAAAAACCCGCTCAGGCCCCAGCACACCTGAACCTCCAGAAAGTGCCTGTTGCTGTTCTGCAGCCTGGCAAGCACCTTGACTGAGTCACTGGCCTTGGGAGTTAATGCACTGATTCAGGGAGGGGGCAGAATGGGCCAAAGCTCATCAACAGCTCCCTTTTCCCTTTGGTGTAAATTAAACCCACATTTTGGAGCAACAATTTACATTTAGGGAAACACAGTGCTCTACAAACCTTCATTCATTTGTGCCCCAGATCCCAGACTGTCACAGTAAGAATTATAAAAACCTAAAATCCCTTAATAAAATCACTTAATAAACAGACCATTCCTGCCGGCGTCCCTGCTTTACAAACAGAAAAGATGGGGTACACAGGGGTAAAGGAATTTATCCAGATTATCCCAAAGAAAGAAAAATCAAGATGGGAATCCCACCCAGCCTTTCCTCACTCTTCCTCACCAAACATACCCTTTGCTTTTGCTCTGCTCCTCTCTGCCTGTTGAAAGAGGAAAATGAAACCTGCAGCTATTGTAGCATGTGTCTTATTTTTAATCCCAATACATCAAAAAGCTTTTTACCCAAGGTAAAAGGGCCGTATCCACACCTAATATCCACCCTCTGTTCAACAATGAATGCACTTGCAGTAGCCTGATCCTGAAAAAATGCCTATGCATGACTAAGTTTACTCAAGTTCACAGTCCCACAGAATCCAATTAAACAACCCAACAGCATGAAGTTATTCATGTATGCAAGGCTCTGGACAGCTGGGTCCGACATGTATTTTGGTCTGGTGCCAGTTGCAGTAACCGTCCCTTTATCTGCATTTCGTTCCTCAGCTATACAATTAAAAGTTGAATTACAACCATCCTATCCCCAGCGGACCCTCAAGGATGAAACTTTTATAGGTTTTCAAATACATTATGTATCAACTCCGTGTGTCTGTTTTCTAGCAAGTCTCCCATGGATTCTATGGGGAAAGCACAAACCAATGAATTATGTATTCAGGATTTTGTGCTGCTCTCAGTGTGTAATTGTTACAGTGTTTGCAATAAAAGGAACATAGCTATTGGAGTATTAATTATGCTCTAATTGCATTCACCTGGGAAAAACAGATAGCACTAAGGCAAATGGGGGTCAATAATATTAATATAGTTGATCACTAATCTTGCATATACAAGTACCAATTAGTTAAACAGAGTTGAACAGAGTCAGTGATAATTTGCATGAGGATTTCTGAATGTAAAGATAAATTAAACACATAGAAAGTAAGAAATGAAGCTGCCAACTTAAACTGGAACAGTGATCTGTTTTCCTTTTTCCAGGTTACATTAAAGGGCTGTCATCAAGGTATGTCAGGTTACACTTCATCCTTTTGTATGTCCTGAAAGCTGAGCTCATCCCCACGTTACTTTCCCCTCAGTGTGACAAAAGGCACCTGTTTGGCATGTTGTAGTTCAAGAGGGAATGTGAGCAGAAGACGTCAATAGATGTGAGGAGGCACAGATCAGGGCATAGCAAGGACATTAACTGAATCTGGCTTTAAAGGCAGCAGTAGTGCCTACACCACTCCCTCCGTGCTGGTATTCCCACACAAGCCCTGCACAAGGCTGAACATCCAGATTCCTGGAGTGCTCAAGGCCAGGTTGGACAGGACTTGGAGCAACCTGGTTTAGTGGAAGGTGTCCCTGCCTGTGGCAGGTGGATTGAAACTGGATGATCTTTAAGGTCCCTTCCAACTCAAACCGGTCTATGATTCTATGATCTTTACTTCAGCAAGATGAGGGGACCATTAACCACAGGCAGAGCTGTTTTATGGGATTAGAGCTTGAAGGAGAACAGATGGAGGCTGTAGCAGTTTGGTTTGGTGCTTCTTTTACATATCACTTAGGCAGCAGAGAAAGCAGATGAACTGCCAAGGAAAGGTACCTGTGCTGCCAGGAGCCCCTTTGAGCTGTTCTACAGGTGGCTCCCAAGACTGCACACCCAGCTACCAGGTGATGGGAGCCAGCCTGACAGGCTGCTTTCTCCTCCATCCAAACAGTGATTCTCAACAGTAGTAACACCACCACAGAGCATTTTCTGTGGGGTCAAAAGCCTGCAGCAGCAGGTTAACCCCTGGATGATGGGAGCATGGCCAAGTGCCCACCACTGCAGCCCAACTGAGTGCAACAGAAAGCAAATTTCTGGTCTCACACTTCTGCAAAGAGCTGCTCTCCGTGTTTTAGAGTTCAGCTGTGCCACAGTAACATGGAACAGAGATGGAAAAACAGGCCTATTCGCTTTTATATAATGACAACCAGATGTTGCAGTGTAACTTGGCCTTGAGGTGGCTGGAAACTGGCTGTCTGCTGGGGGAAGGCAGCTGGTCCATCCACAGGCAGAGGAGCTGCTGGTGAAACTTACTACTTCTGGAGGGTGAGGCCCTGGTCTTTCATCTCACAGAGGGGGGAAAATAGATGGAAACAGTCTTCACCACCACTGATTCATAGGATATTGCAACAAACCACAAAGAGAGGTAAATTTTGGGCTGCTATTTTGAGAGCTCTTATTAATCCCCAGCACAGCAGAGCTTTTCCCCTGCCATTAGCTCAGCAGTAACGACACAACTGAATAGTTTTTCATGGGTTTGATGGTACAGAGCTCACCCTGGACTCCTTGCCTTGTGCCAACAAGCACCTGAGAGTCACATATGAAGCCCATCCAAGAACAGAACAAAATCAATATCATGTATCAGCACTGCTGGTCACGTGCATTTAGCTTGGAGCAGTCAAGAAACAGCTTAACACTTAGAAAAATGAGAGCATGAGATTTGCTACCGCTCATCTAATGCTTTCCAAGCTGAAACACCGATACTCTATTTCAGTTGATTCCAAGTCCAAGTGTTCCTTATGGAGGACAACAGCCGCAGGCACTCACATAGCACAGCGCTTCCAGGGTTGCTGGATTTGGAAGCAGCTCTGCCCTTGGCCTGTCACCCACCTTCAAATCAGATGTTCTCCTCAGGCATTGCCAGGGTATGGGAGGAGAAAATTCATCATGAATAAGCCTTGCAGCATGCAAAGAGCATCACACTCAGCTATTAAAGTTTTAAGTTCTGCTCTTGCCCATTTATGTTGCCATTTAGTTATTACAGACTGACGCCTCCTCTCTTCAGACCTGAAGCTAGTTAGGCATTACCATTGTCCTTCCCTTTTCTACTATTCAGTAGACACAACTACTGCACCCTGCTATGTGAACTCCATGCACAATCACGTAGTCCTGTGCAATTTTGTTACAGTCCGGCTAACTACTGCTCTCACGACTCAAAGGCACTTGTCTCTCAGATGGAAAGTTGAAACCCAAACTTCTTGGCTAGGGTGAAGAACCATTACATAGCATTCAAAGCACATTATTTTTAAAGTGAGCTATGTTTGAGCAGACCAACTGTAAAATTATCTGTAACGAAGTTTCTAGATCTCCTAAGGACTCTGGAACTCCTGTATAGTAGTCAGATAAAAAAGAACATGCAGGAACTCAGTCATTTCACCAACAGCAATGAGGAACCTGCTCCATTTGATTACAGCACATTTATAAAATCCTTCTCATTAAAGGCCCCATCTAAAGTCCACTGAATGAAGGTCTCTTCTCTCAAGAAACAAGCAATAGGACAAGAGGAAATGGCCTTGAGTTGTGCAAGGGGAGGTTTAGATTGGATATTAGGAAAGATTTCTTCACTGATAGGGTTGTCAGGTATTGGAACACGCTGCACAGGGAACTGATGGGGTCACCACCCCTGAAGTGATTTAAAAGATGTGCAGATGTGGTGCTTAGGGACATGGTTTAGTGGTGAACTTGGCAGTGCTGGGTTAACGGCTGGATTTGATGAACTTTAAAGTCTTTTCCAGCCTAAAGGATTCTATGATTCTAAGAGCAGGCTGTCCAGCATGAAGCTGGGATCAGGCCAGACAAAGTACCTGAAAAGCAGCTGGAAGTGTTCAAGGCCAGGCTGGGACGGCGCTTTCAGCAACTTGGCCTAGTGGAAGGTGTCCCTGCTTGTGGCACGGGGTTGGAACTGGATAAGCTTCAAGGTCCATTACAACCGAAACCATTCTGTGACTCTATGATTCTATGAATGACCTGCAAGAGTGCCACTATGCCCTTACTGGGGGGATCCATAACCGGAATTGATTACAGACACAGCCACCTACATCCCAGATCCTTGGAAACATTATACTCCCACAACAGTTCTAACCTTAAAGATAACCCAAGTTCTCCTGCCAGTCATCTCCCTTACAAGTCAACATCCTTATGTATTCTCTCTGCCAAAAGGCAACTTTTAAAATACTATAAAATAAAACTGTGTACAAATTAAACAGCCAACACATTTTACTGCTGCTCAGTAACTAAAATGCTTTCACTGTGCTATTCAATCTATAACTGCTGAAATTACTTTCATGTGTGTTTACAAGTCTTCCTATATTTTCTCCTCATTATTCCAAATACATTTTAAAAGCTTGTTAAGATAGATTTGTTGGTGTTTTGTATCTAGCTGACTGTGCATGGTAAAGGCTTTGAGTGTGACTTTCCTAACTTGAAACACACTATTTTTCATGCTGCTTGTTAAAACACGGATCATTCCAACCATGTACATTAATTGGCTTGTCTAGGGAAACAGGACTTGGTTTATGAAGTCTGTCATCCTGGTTTGTAGCTCAATTATAAACTACAGTTATTTTCCTTTCCCCCAGTCAGACCATTTGCTCGGGGTTTTGTTCTTGGCTTGTTTTTTTCTTCCTCATGCTGCTGTTTAAAATTCCAGTCCTGTGTAACTGACCCATTAGGTCCTACTCCAGCGGCTGCTCTCAGGGCTGGTGGTTGACACAGCGTTCATTAGTAAAGCTGCATCATTGTGAGGGTCCTAAACTGCACGTTAGCATCTGAGTCCTATATGTGCTGAAAGAGAACCACGTAACCGAAGTCTGCCACTTATAAAGTCAAATGACCATTTAGGTTATTGCACGTTGACTTGTGAAGTCCTGTGCATACCCAGTCATTCTACAGCACAGTAGGGACTGCCATGTTCCCAGAAATCCAGAAAACAAGAGACCTCAAACATGATTTCCAGGCAGAAAGAGACAACAAACCCATAGCAAACAGAGGCACAGTAACTCCAGAGCCAATCTTCCATGACAAGAATGACCTCAAGCTCCTTTGAGATGGACACTGAATAAAGCACCCCCAACTGGAGACAGCATTCTTAACTCCTAACAGTTTTCTTGCTCAGTAACAGAATCCTTGCTCAATGGTCCATGGCCCCAGCTAGAAACCCAGAGCAGCCCAAATCAGCCTGTCCAGGAGCAGAAGCGAGCCCTCACGGCTCACTGGAAACCACAAGACTAAAGGACAGAGCCATGGGTCAGCAGCTGTAGTCCATAGCAGAACTCCCACTGACTTCAGAGGCATCAGGAACTTCCCCATGGAAAAGAAAAGGCCTATTTTGACCGCCTGAAATCTAATGTACTAAAGGATTTTAAAAAGTACCCAGAACTATAAAATCTCCCATGAAAATTAACTTGATAGGTTGAATTTAACGCAAGCCTTCAACAGCAAGCGGTGCAAACCAGCAGGAAACTGAACCGCTACAAGACTTTTACAATACCTAGATCTGCTGAAACTTTCTTCCTTCTCTGATACACTGAGTACTGCACACGTTAGAGGTCTGATCCTCTACCAAGTCTTCTGAATCAGAAGCCAGAATCTTGACCCTGTGCTACCTAATCAATATCCCCAATTATTAATAGCTCCAAAGTGCTTTTCTATAGCCCTTAGAGTTTTCCAGGATGGATAGAAAATGATAGATATCCCTTCCTAGTACTTATGCTGTGAAAAGCCCTCATCATCTAGGAGGAAATAAAAAAAGGCAAGGGATACAAATGGACCACAGTATTCTTCAGATTTACGTAAAGTCCAAGTAACTTCAGACAGAAGTCAAAATTATCAAACTTCACAATACACATGCCACTGTAAACTTTCTTCTTATCACACAAAACCTGGCTTCCCTTCACAAAGAGATCCATTTTAACCAAGACACAGTTCTTCCAGCAAGCAGATCCCTCTGTGAAAATACTGAGATAAAAATCCTTACTTTAAGAAAGGCACCAGGATCATCAGTTCTCCCTTCTGACTGAGTCAGCCCACTCCCTCCTGTGATGGCAGGAAGGCCATATGTGCCAGAGTTATTGGCATCATCTGCAACGAGGCGTTCTGTTAATGATTTAGGAAATCTGTTAATGGGAAATTAATTGGAATCGAGATCAGCCAATTGCACAGATTTCCCCTTGATTAACACACCCACTTATCGACAGGATGAATTGCAAGTTGTGCCACTCACTGATGTAGCTGAGCCCTGGGGAACTTGTCCGTGTGTTTGCAGCATGGTGGCATTTAACATGTCCAAGAATTGGCCTGTGCTAAGAGGGTTTGCAAAGCTCGAAGTACCAAAAGAACCACTGAGTAGGGAGAGGGAAGCTCCTTCCCATGCAGCGCCTGCCTGAGGCCTGCACTGAGGTAGGGATGGAGCTGATGGCTCTCATCTCCTTCCTGTCAGGCTTCTCCATCCTGAACACTAGAAGGATAAGACATGGTTCAAGGCTGACTCTGAGCTGGACCAGTGCAGCACCTGGACCAGAATTAAAGCACTGAGCGGGTAAATGTTCCCTAAGTGCAGCCCAGTGCAGCAAGTGGTGCTTCCCGTGCTGTTGCAAGGGCCGGAGCCATCAGAGCTTCCGCCTGTTACGGTGTCACCACTATTAGCTCCTTGTGCCTTGCTCTGCCAACACTTTTGCTTGGGGAGACAGCCCACAGACATCACCTCTGCTCAGCCTTCACTCTTTTCTTCCCCTCCCTCTGTAAGCAGCAGGTTCTGGTATTTGTGCCGTGGTTATGGCTGGGTCAAATTTCCCTCTGTCTTATATTTGTAATTTTGGAAGCCTCCTGGTGAAATCAGATTAGTGCAAGGCAAGTGTGGAATCAAACCAGGTTAGCAAACACCCAGCAGAGGTACCGGGCTGAGGGCACTCAGCTCCCCCAGGAGCACCCAGCACTTGAGCTTTCTCCTTTGCCCCACTGTGTCTTTAAGCAGCCTCTTCTGAGCGTGCCTGAAAATGCCCCCAGCAAATGCCAGCAGTGTGTGCATATTCATTTCCTCAGTCCCAAATGATTTCTGGTATCACCCAGATGGGATTGCCACAAGCATTCAGATTTGGCCTAATGCTGCTCTACCATCACAGGGAGAGCATATCTTGCTCTGATAGCTTGCAGTTGGCCACATAACTTAAGGCAAACTGGTTTTACCTAAGTTCAGTGTTTTACAATGACACATTAAATACAATGAATAGTAATAACAGGGCCCTGTAGCTGCTCAGGCTGGTCTGTACCATGGAATGACAGGTCCCATAGGAGAGGATCAGACTCTCCTCTAATGCAAGTCTGTGACATGCTGCTCTGCTGACACATTTCCCTGCTGCCTTGTGAAGGAGGACAGCCTTTTATCTCCGAGAAGAGGTGATGGGTTGGAAGCAGCTGATGATCAGCTTTACTTTTGCATGGAGAGGAATGAGCTGCAAATTACCTGCTGTCAGGGGAAGGCTGAAGCCACAGCAGAAGGCAGAGTCCAGTGCCTAGGCAAGGTGTTGAGCTGGAATACCAAGATGTGTGTTAAAAGGGGAATATAGTGCTTGAAGGGTACTGAGTCTTTTGAATGAAGGAAAGATTTTGTAGAAGATGCCCACGTAAGTACCATCTTTATAAACAGGGATATATGGAGATGAGAAATTACTCCAAGAGCTCTGAGAAAATTACAATTTACTGCTTTAAGTAAAAAGGGAAAAAGAGATGCCAGGCTGTGCCCCTACCCTGAAGGAAAAATATTCCTCCTTTGAAGTTCTGATGAATAGCTGTAAGGAAGGCTGAGCAGGCTTTGCTCACTTTCAAACACAGAGATTGAATCTGAGCTCATTTAGGACAGAACATGATTGATCTCTGCTGTGAGACAGCAGTGGGGTGATTCTGTCCATCGTGGTGTGTCCTGCAGCAGCCTGGCTGCACACGGGGCTGAGGCTGCGCAGGATTTGAGCACTGAGAGATCTCCCAACACCTGGTTTCATGGGATGGGGAAACTGCTTCAGATAAAATCTGGGGAAGCACTAGAATTCTTTGCTCTCATGTGTAACAGGAGTTCTAAAACACCAGACCGAGCAGGACAGTGTGGCAAAGCTACTGGTGACCTGTCTGGTGACTGATGAGCTAACATTAGACACAAAACCCATCTTGTGAGGCCAGCACCAGTCCACTGGGCACATGGCATCAAGGCACATCGTCTGGCAATCACTGCCGGTACCAAATACACACACAAATCATGAACTGTGCATCCAATTCACACTCAAAGGAGTGAAGCTTTTTCTGCATCTAGAAATTACTCAGAAATTGATCTCCAAACCACTTGCTTTCCATCTAATGCCTCCTGAGGGTTGGGAGGGCGGCTATTTGTTTGGATTTTTTGTTGATTGTTGTCAGGCTTACAGGGAATGCCAAGCTCCTGTTGATTTTACCTGTGTGTAAGAGAATATTGCAAATACCAAAGACTACAGTTTCCCTTGCAGGAGGCTGCTGCCTCCAAGTCAGTGAGAGCAGACACGACCCCACAGTCTGCACAGACAGCACTGTGGGTACATCAGTGATTAAAACTATGTCAGCTGTGACAAAATAAGTCTTTGAAGATTAATCAGAGAAAAAAAGTCTTTGAAATAGATACTGAAAAGTTATACCATCTGTTCACTTATCTCACTCTAAAGCTTCTGACACTGGTCTCTCAGAACAGAGCTGACCAGGCATTCCTTTATCATGCCTGAAATTATTTATTGCCTCTGCATGAACACCATGAAGAAAATAGCCAAGCTTTAAGTCTGACAGGAAAAAAAAGGCAAACAGAATGATTTACGCAAAGCTCAGAAATAGCATCCCTCCTCACCCACTGACCATCCCAAACCCTGTCGCTGTGTGGAGGTATTGATTAAAACTAGATGACACTCCATTCAATTTGCAGGTATCAGACAGGTTTCAACTGGAAAAGATTAACCCATCCCTTCCTCTCATGCCACTTACATAAACAACACAGCGCACAGAGTCCCAGACTAAAATGGGATCTTATTTTGCTGAGACAAAGTTGCACAGCTCATCTCCACTCAGTCAAGCCGTTAGTAATTACTAAATGAGTGGTAGCAGTATTACACCTTAGAAAACTTCACAAACCGCATTACACAAGCGCTCAACTCCCACTACTAACAAAACTAACAACTCACACCCACTGGTTTGGGTTGGGGTTTTTTTGAGACTGACGGTTAAGGCATCAGATTTTTAAGACACTGCAAATGAAATCACTTTACACTGTGAGAAGGTAGGGACTGCATTTCTGGTGGAGTGCTCATTTATGTGCAGAGGTACACAGATACACCCACCTTTCAGAAAGACTACTGGCTACCTGCACCTGCAGCTCCTCTTGTGAATGCCCCAGGCTCAGCAGGAAACAGAAAGCTGCTGCCAGGCACCCACCACAGAGTGCCCTGAAGTCGCATGCAGGGATTGAAGCACCTTTACTTCAGTTTAGGACAAGCTGCTTGTTGGGAAAACCAGAGCCTGGAGTTCATGTGAGCAAACCCTTACTGATGGAGTGTGTGTGCTGAAGATGTGGTGACATCTCCAGAGCAGCAGAGTAACTTTCCTCAGCCAAAGGTGCATGTCCTATGTGGGGGGTTGGGACTCCCAGGCTCTGGGGCTTATTCTGCGCGCCTCTCAGTTTTGCCATCTACAAAAAACCAATCTCCTCCATCTCAGAGATAAAGAAAATAAACAAACCAGCACCAATAATGAAGTACCACCTCAGATTTGCATTTACCAGCAGCTGTGAGCACACCTCCCCTGAGTTACTGAAGCTGAGCTGATGAGCAGCCGTAACTCAGTGAAATAAGAGGAGCTGTTGCTTTGCTTGTGCCCATACTCTGAAACCATTTGCCTTGCTGTGTGCTGGAGCACCCTGAGGAAAGCTGGCAGAGATGCATAAATCAGCAGCTGAACCTTTGCTCAAGTTCTTCAGGACAGATAGAGGGGAATGTGCACCTTTCTTGGAGACTGCTGCCCTTGCTATTGATTATGCTAAACAAGCTGGCAGCTCTGAGCAGCCGTCACACCTACACTGGTTACCTGAGGTTCAGGAATCTTTCAGACCTGCCTGGGGAATAAGCAAACTGAGAGCACTGCAGCAGCTGACAGGGAGAAGGTGGCCAGATGTGCACACCTTGTGTTGAACATGCAGGACTCAGCAGGTCTGGACTTCCCTAAGCATTGTCTATCTGTTTGCTAACACAGGATGGTTCATCTTTAAGGCTTATATTATCTTTATCAGAAATATGCAAGAGTGATTAGAAACACAGCAGCAATTGCCTGTCTGACCCCACATTATTTCCTGTCCCCTACCCCCATTTTACCAGAGGGGGCAAGGATTTGTTAGGGCAGCTGTTCTTGTTTCACCTGTAACGCACCACTTACATATATCCTGCATAGATATATGACTCTTTCTGCTGACTTCTTTCCTTCTTGCTTCAAGTTTATCCAGTCTTTCTCCTTCTGTAATCCCATCCTGTGGCTGCAACTGCAGTTCCAGAGCATCGCACCCATGGAGGTGGAGGAGATCTGCCAATTTTTGCTGCCTGAGCATCAAATCACAGGAACACATAAGGTTTAGAGAGCTCAGAAATAATTCTATGGGGAGTATAACATCTCCTGCAATGCCAGCTGGTGCTGTTTGCTGCAGTAGAATGTGCCTTCAGGCCTCAGTCTTGTCAGTCTTTGCTGGCTACAATGTCAGAAATGATTCAGTGCTGTGATACTCTGAATGCAATGAACACTGGAGGTCCCTGGGCCCACTGCTCCACAATAAACTGCTCCATTTTCTGGGGCTCTTGGCAATTCTAATGAAAGAATCGTGATTCATGTCGCTGCCCTGAGCAGCTTGCAGGCCCAGCTGAACCATGCCCGACCAGTGCTTCCTTAATTTCCCCAGGTCCTCTCCTCCAGCAGCCGCCACACACTTGGGAAGCTGCCACACGTTACCAACCTGTGTGGCTGTGTCTGGTATCAAGCCATCCAGACCAACCTGTGCCATATCCAGGATTTAATAGGTCTGTCCTTTCCCTTCCTGCTGCTTGGCATCAGGACAGACCCCCAGGGCCTATGGATGAAACTAGTACTCTACCCTGTCCTTTGCTCAGCAGTGTTGAGCAGACCCACAAGACGGGCAAAGGACCTGTGTTTACTGATCTCTCCTGCTGGCTTCCAAGCTAAGGTGCCTCATTTATATAGCGAGACATCCTGCAGGGAGCCACTGTGTTTGTGTGCTATGTACAGCGAAAAAGAAATGTTGGCTGTTTGTGCTACACATATACAGAGTTAACACTAACACTGGTTCAACAGCATCATCAGCTGATGATCCTTCTTTCCTGTTTACACACTTGCTGCTGGCTGTTAGAATGACTGAAGATAAAACCATGTACTGAACTATCCTGTATTCCCCGAGCACAGAGCCTTAAAAATTGAGTTGCCAATTCTAGCTTACAGTTGCAGCAGTAACTAATCAGAGAATGAAGAGTACTAATCACCTTGAGTTTTTAAGGCAGTTGGCCCAGAGCTGTAACACTGTACACAGTGCCCTGGTGCCCTGCACAAGGGCAGATGTAGCCCCTTCCTTTGCCAGCCTGGTGGGTCCATCCAGCACTACCAGTGCCCTGTTTCTGTCCCAGCTGTACGATGCCTCAAAGCCAACAGCCTCATGCTGTCCCCAAGCTCATATCCACCCCGGAAGTTCCTGAGTAGTGTCTGGCCCCAGGAGCATCCTTAGGGTGCCCTGGGGAAGAAGAAGCGTGGGACACAGCACTCCAGTCCAGCACACAGCCCCCATTCCCTTAGCCCCTTGCTGCACACCCTGCAGCCCTCTCATGCACCCAGCCTTCAGCCCCTGCCTTCAGCTTCATCTGGGAAGGAATTCAGCACCAGCTCAATCTAAAACCACCAGTCTTAAAACAACATTCAGCCGACCATAACTCCCATCATCAAAATGGAAGTGTCTGAACTTGAAAGCAATTAGACCAGTAAGTATAAAACTCACTTTGAATGAATCTGGGAACCTTGAACTGCAGTCTTGAAATGCACTGTCCCAAACGCCTGTGGGAGTAACTGCTGTTGCCTGGCTCATGGGAAACAGGGGAGTGGAGGAACAGCCCTGTGTCTCTCCAAGGAAAGACATGCAGTATGTGCATAAAGCTGTTACACACAGCACTTCCTAGGCCTCTGTTTTGGCCATTTGGAGGCCACAGTGAGGTTACTAAACCTTCTCACTAAGGTCCTTGTGTACCTTGTCTTGGCCACAGGTCTCACACAAGCCAGAGGAGGAAGTGGCCATTGGTAGGCACTGCTCACGTGCTTCCAGTGCACAGGTAAAGGTCAGTGAGGCTGGGGGCTGGATGAGAGCTGGGTGCAGGGACACTTTCTGCTCCCACATGTAACACCAGCAGCTTTTCAACTATGACAGGCACAACACAACAGCCCTCCCTCAGCTGCTGCTTGCATGTTGAGTAATGGCAGTTCATGTCTGTCTCGGTTATTACAAATTCACCAGCGGTACTTAATTACTTACAACAGACATCTGTTTGCACTACCGTTTATGACTCCAGGTAAATCACACACTTAACCTGAACTCTGCATGTGAATCTCGATGTCAATCTTCATGTCCAAACTGACTGCTCCCTGGATTTGCTGTAACACGTCTGACAGCACTAAACAAGGGACATGTCAACTCTGCCCTGCCGGAGGGTGACATCCAGGAGCGGCACTGATGTTAAACCAGCCAGGTTCAGCACAGGCAGCAGGCTAGTCCTCCCAGCAGACTCCCAGGCAGGAGAGGGCTGCCACCATCAATACTTGTATTGCCATGGCAAGGCTGTCCCCAGTCCCTGAGCTGATGCGTTACCCCAGAGAGGAGCTCCAGAGTATGCTCTCCCTGCGAGAAGGTGAGTCCATGTACAAATATGAGTGTCTCTTGAGACGTACAGTGTATGTGAGCAGCACATTCCCTTGACAGCAGGTTTATCTGCCTGAACAAATGCTCATGTCACACCTTTCCCACTCAAGGAGTGCTACCACAGGAATTTCATGTTACACTTAATCTGGTGCAACTGTAGGTTTCTGGCAGAATCAGCAGTGTGCATTCCCTCCGGCAGCTTGTCCCTGCCCCTGTTCCTGCCCCCTTGTTTGTGTTAAATTTGGTAATTGGGCTGATAGAGGGAAAAGGCAGAGGTGGGGATTTTGTAGGGGTCTTTTAGTAAGTTAGTTTTCAATCAAGTTTGGCCAACCACACCTGCAAGACCCAATGTAAAAGGGACAGCAGGGATGCAAAGCCAAGAGTGGAGCTGGGAGCGCTTCTTATAGCAGCTGCCATTAACTAGGCTTAGGTGTAGCACAAGACTATACCTTAAAGGGACTAAGGATATTTATATAACCAGAAAGCCAGAAACAGTGCTGAGGAAGGCAATGAAAACTGGAGGTAACAGGAAAAGGCATGCAAAATAGCAGAGAGATTCATCAATACACTCCAGTTCCAGGCAATAGATCGGATTCTCCTTTTGCCTGTGTGGAGCAACCCCATCTGCTTCACTCACATTGCTTCAGACTAACTCTGAACTCACGTAGGATTTGTTCAAAATCCCACAGCCTACCTGAAATCTGGGCTCTCAGTCATATCCCACTGCCAGGTTTCATTGATTCATGTGCTTGGGCAACACCAAACACATGATCTTTCAAAATTCAAAAGGCAGCTCATGTGCAAAGAACTTTCCAGATACGCTGCCTTCCCATGATGGGTGTAGGTGAGCTTTTAAAGTTATTCTGTATTCAGTTATTTGCTCCCTTGAGGTCCCCAGCTCTTAGGTGGCATTTCCCTTTTAGACTTCCTTTAGGCAATTGTTTGGGGTGTTTTAACTAGAAGCAGCAATCTCTTGGGTTCTTTTTGATCTCCACTGGCACCCAGAGAATAACAGTCTCTAACTTCAAATCCTGCATTGTTCATCTTCTAAACTAAAAACTGGCAAAATCATCTGTTAATGGAGGCAGAAACATTTGCATGTTAATTTGCTTCTGAAGGATTTAAAGAGGATGTTACTGGCAGCTTGGAGAAATAACTATTTGAGATGTCTACCCAATTTAATATTTTTATTATTGTTTGCTATTTACACAACACCGCAGCTGTCCCTGGTGCTTAACAGGGATGCTCATCATTTATGTAGCACTTTACATTTTAAAGACCCACAGAAACATTAACTGTCTAATCCTAGCAAAATCCCTGTCTGGAAGCTGAGTATGGTTATCTTTCCTCTACAGATGGGGACATTTCAGTGCCACATCCCAGTGTCTTGCCCAAGACCACAAAGCAAGAGGCAAGAGCCATGTGGCAGGGGATACCTCGTGCATGGGGCCAGCTGTAGCCATGCCCAGTGGTCTTCCTCAGAAAGAGGACAGTCCTGCATTTGAGAAAAGCATTAACAGATGCCTGGTCTACTACCCATTTCCATGGGCCTTCCTGCCTCTCCATTTGTTCATGAATATGGATCAAACCCACCCCCCCAAAAAAAATAGAGTACACTTTGTATTTGTATGTGGTATGTGCTTATTTGTGACACCGTGTAACGCAACTCCTCTAGGCGTGAAGAACAACCCGATCTCTGTAACTAGCATTAGAACTCCAAGGATGAACAGCATGGAAGCACAGCTGAGCACTTCACACCTGACTCAACTACTAGAAAACAGCATTAACCTTCACATATGTAATTATGACCTACATGAATACAAAATACCTTCCATGTGGTCACTGCTTCAGAGCAAGATTCAGAGCCAACCTTCAGCTGACAGTGTCACAACTAACCTGCTCATCACCTAAAACCTGGGGACCGCTTCTGCTCCATCCTGGGCTCCCAGGCTTGATCCACTGCTGACTGCACAGGAAGCTCACTTTACAGCACAACAAATACCCAAGATTTTATTTGTTTATTTTCAGGTCTTAAAATGGGGAAGACAAACCCCCAGTGCCTCCCTCCTAGAACTGCTGCCTTGTCTATTAAACCAACAGCAAATGGTTTCTCATTTCATATAGATGCTACTATCCTGAATTTCCCAGCTGTCACCTGACAGATAGGAGCATTGGGAGAGAAAAATAAAACAAGCATAGTGTACAAACAACCCTAGGGACTAAATTTTGCAGACTGAATATCAACAACGCGCAATTCTTTGCTGAGGTGAGCAAGTACACAGGGAGAACTGTACACAACAATTATGTTAAAACACTGCACAGCACTTGAGCTTTAAATACCTCAGAGGAACGAAGCCTGAGTGCAAGTTGCTCTGAAAAGAGGAGAGATATTTTCAGTTGTTTCATTAATAGGGGAGGTGAAGGCTATAAACAGGCAGCTGGCCTGTGTGAACAACAGCAGGTAATCCCGTATACGGAGAAGTGCAGACATCCATGGGATATCACCACAAACCTCAATTAGAGACCCTGCAGGGCTGAAATAGAAGCACTGTTAACAGGATTTCTGATTAAAAAGCTAAAAAAGAAGAAATAAACGAGTTTCATTCTGCACAGTATTTCTATCAGAACCCAGTGGGATGCTGTAACATGAACAGATGTATAAAAGACAAGGCATACTCTCAGTGGTGGCCACTGCAGATGTGTGAGGTTTGCTCAGGAAGGAGAGCTCCTGTCTTGGGGACGTCTTTGGAGAGGCCACATGCTCTACGATGGCAGCTCTTAGGAAAACGCCTTCCCTGCCAACATCTATAAAGCCCGCAGCAGCGTCTGGCCTCAGATGTATGCCTGAGAGACAACCCAACCCTGGGTAAAAACAGATCTCAACAGCTGGCTATTTGACATTTTTTTGAGAGAAGTGCCTGGCAGCAGCAGCACCTAATTTCTCACCAGCATTCTCCACTCTTCCAAATGTCTTGAAATTATTTGACAGATGTCCTCCTTCCTCCCCAGACGTGTTCTCTTTTAAGGTTTACATTGAAAAACTTACTGACACAAATTAATCCCAAAGATCTCAGTTCACTCTGCCACAGGCCCTCTTCCCAACAAACAAGCCCTAAGTGTGAGTTACAGAGCTAAGCATATAGAGCACAAGGAAAATAACCAAGAAAGCTTTATGTAGCAGAATAGCTCTGATAATTTCTTTAGCATAACTAACAGCTTCCAAACCATGCCTATTAATGTCTATCTGTAACACCAAAGGAGGAGAAAGTACATTACATGTAGATTACAATGGCACCAGAGTAATTACAGTCACAGTGTGTGCCCACAGGAGTGACTCAGATGTGACACTAATCCTTCCAGTAGGGAAACCCAACCTGCGATGCCAAAACACTGCCATGGATGATGTCAGGAGAAACTGTAAGAACAGCACATGACAACACAATAAAACCATCTTTCTGACCTCAAAATCAATTACAAAAATTACTTTATGGTTCCATTTAAACAATGGCTGTTTAATGCAGAACAGTAAACTTCAGCTGTGGAAGAGCTGACCACCCCCAAGCTGCTCTGCTAAGCCAGCAGCTGGTGGGGGCCCAAGTTGGTAGAGCTGTTTTACCCCAGAGGCTCTGGTCCAGCAGCGCTGCTCCAGGAACTGGTGTGGATGTGGTGAGGAGGGCTGGCAGACCTGCTCGACAGCAGGCAGGCCTTAAACTGAGCAGAAGAAAGGTCACAAATCCTTTGTCCTTCCCAAAACCCTGGATGATGATGATTATGATTATCGGTATTATTTGTCTTCCCCTGCATGTTCCACATCATGGCCCACACTGAGAATTTAAAACATTCATCAAAATGAGAAACTCACTTCCTGGTATTGAAATGCTGGTATTCCAAGCCAGTAGTAAATAATACGTAAGGTAATAAAAACAATAGTTAGGTCTCTTAAAGGGCTTGGAGAGGAGTCCCAGCTCCATGCATGGAGCCTTGCTTACATAAAAGGACAGCACTGTCCATCAGTACTCCCAGTCAGATCTGGAAAACTTGCCTCTAGCCCTTCATTTCCAGCAATCCTTGACCTCAGGTCTCACTGATCCCTGTGGCAGGTCTGCCAGACAGAACAAAATGCTCAAGATAAATGAGCAAAATTAACAATCAGAAGAAAGGCAGAAACCTGTTTATTCAGATAATTATAAAGATTTACACCTCATTAAGCCTGCTCTAATCCCCACATGGAAAATATGAAATACACTGTACCACTTCCACCAACGAAATCCTTGGTGGCAGACAGAAGGGGCATATGTTTAATGACTAGAAAGGATAGACCAATATTTTTAAGACAAATTGAGGCAGTAAGGACTACAGAGCAATCAGATCTATTTAAAGATCAGCTGGGAGTTTTTACAACTACAAACAGAAATAGGATTTTGCTGTAAGCATGCTATAAATGTAGAGCCTCAGCAGACAGGAAGACAGTTTTGCAGCATTTATAAAGACATCAAAGTATGGAGGATAACTCCAGAAATAAGCTTTAGTTCTCAAGGAAAATGTATTAAGTGGCAGGAAAAACTTGTGAAGTTTCACAAACAGTCAAAAGGTTTGAGGTCTTCTCATTTGCTATGTAATAAAACCTATGTAACAAAACCACTGCTTTACCTACAATCAGGTTGTAGAGGTATTCTTCCTAAATAGAGTGGGAGTTCCATTTCATTGACAATCACCTGCAAAATACCACAGGTTGGAAAACCTGTCTGAATTCTGTTCTCATGACATCTCACTCTGCCAGAAGCGATGGCATTTAGCAGGTATTGTGATGAGTACAAAGCTTCACAAAGTTCAGTTCTGGAAAAAAAGGGTTTAAAGTTTGCTGCAGCCCCTACCTTGCTTGCTGCCTGCAGGTCTCCCTGCAAAGCCTGGCATCTGATGGTGGGTGCGTTAATCCAGTCACCCTGCAGACCCCCACCCCTTCACAGTGCCCTGCTACATCACACTGCCAGGGCAAAAAGAAAACTAAATGTGATTGCAAATACATTCATTATTTATTTAAAACCCCCTCAAATACTTGTATCTCCCAGCATGCTGTAGACAGAGGGCCAAGACCACACTCTGATCTGCTGCCCATGCCGACCTTGCATTATGCTAAGCTCCCCTCAAGAAGCCCAGAATCAGGCCCTAGCTTGGGTTAAGCAATTCAGCATTGGTCCAGCATCAAGTGATTCACAGCCTCAGAGCTGGCACACATAAGAACTGGTGACCAAGCAGCACATTTCAGAAGGCAGGCTCTCAGTAACAACATGTTGAAGCATTGAGCTGTCCTTCATTCGCTAACCTCTCAGCTTGCTTTGAAAGTTTCTCTCCCTGCCCTTATTGCAGACAGCACCTGAACCAGATTAAAACATTTCCTCTAGCTACATGTGAGACTGCCCAAGCAACAACAAAAAGCCATAAACTGGAACTCCAGACATACAAGGTATCATTTTCTTAGCTCCATGTGTCCTGCCACTGGTTTTATTCATACTCTAAAAGCTACAGTAAGAAAGCATTAAGGTGATAATGAGAATCCATAAAGGCAAAGAAATTCACAGGCAAGGACAGAACAAAGTATATTTCCTCAAGTATCTTGGCACAAATGGGTGCAGGAAAAAGCTATCAAGTAGCACTCCTCTGTGACTGGGTAATGAGGGACACAATACAGCAGAATTTATTTCAGCCTTCACCATGATTTTTCTTTCTTCCTCTCTCTATCACTTGGCTTCAAATGGTTTTAATATGATTTTAATGCAATGTGTGTTGCATGAATAAAACAGTGCAATGGAGGTATGGGCTGAAATCCTCCCTAATTTTCAATGGATTAGGAAATAATAGTTCCTGAGTGGTTTGTAATGTGCAGTTTACACACATCCACTAGTCTCTTAAAGAGGACATTGTATTGATGCTGAGTTTGACAGACAGCTCTTCTCGTCATTGTAGAGATTCGACTTGGGTGTTTGAGACTTCCCCCTATTCTTCATTTCAGGAAATAAACTGCCTCCTTCCACATTAGGAATTGATTCCTGCAACTTCTGTGTACCCCAGCAAAGAGTAAACACCCTCCCCACACTGCTGCAACCCAAATCTCACAGTTCTGAACAGCCACAGCACTGCAAGAGACACCCCAGCCTCTGCAAGGCTACACATAGGGTTTATCAGGCGTTGTCCCTGATGATGGGAGGGATGAGGGAGAAGTCAAGAGGGGTACAAGATGCCACCGGCAGGGAGAGATGGCAGATTACAGCAGTAGGTCAGAAATCTGTCCCCACCAAGGGGCAGCTGAAGCCACTCCTAACTGTCAGCCATAATGTGGTGCCCCCCCTAGGGCAAGTCACTCTGGTGCTAGACGAGGGAGCTTCGCAGTGTAAAGTAAACCAGCTACAGAACAGCTTGCTGAGAGCCAGCCCTGCTACTTCTGATTCACACCCTACCGGGCTGCACTGCTAGCCGCATCCTCTTCCCTCCTCCAATTTCTTCTTCCCAGCCAAAAGCTGGGACAGGAGCCAGCAGGCTTTTAACTTTGTTCGCTTCACAGTTAGTCACTTCTCGTGACAAACCCCATCCTGGCTCAGGCTGCGCACGGTGCGCAGCATCACCCCCGCACGCGGGTGTGAGTCCGTTACTGGCTTGGCTCGCTCTGTGTTAACTGCTGCCGCTCATTAGAGGTCATTAGCAAAATGCCTACGCCACAGAAGCAGGCACCGAAGGCTCCCAAAAGCTTAGATTAGGCTGTGTTAAGAACAAGCAAGGGCGCCATGATAACACCTGACCAATATGAAGTGTATTTTTGGAAGGAGAACCTATACTGAAGCCACCCTTTGCAGCACCCACTGCCTAGCCAGACACTGTGTCCAACTGGGGCAGAATTCCCAAGTGAACTGTAGGATGATGTAACATCTCTGAGGGGAGGCATGGGAACGCTGCTGGCGTAACTTATTTAATATTTATTTCAGGCTGCACTCAGAGCTTTGAGGAAAATAAAGGTCTCGTTATGCTAAAGAGCTGTGATAAAAAAGACACTGCTTCATCCTCGTAAGATCTATACAAAGAAGCTGAAGGAGATGTGTACCATAGAAAGCAACGGGCAGGAGGATGTAAAGTGTTTCTTACCTTTACATTTGTCTTGGTTCGTCTTTCAGCCACTGTCAATTTTACTCACTACCAGGGAACTCTTCTAAAAACCTTGAGAAAAACCCCCATGTGCCCCTGTCACATGTGGCCCCGTCACAGCGGCCTTAACACATCTGGAACTGGTGTCATGCAAGCAGGGACGAATGAATGTGAAGAGGCCAAAGCGATCCAAACAATAATTTATAGATTTCTGTCAAGAGCTACAGGCAAGATAACTTAAAACCTGAAAAGCAGGCGCATGGGGACATACATTTTTACAACTAACCTTTCCAAATGCCCCAGATGATGCAGTTTCAACTCACTTTGCAGAGGTGCAGATGTTTTGCTATTTCCCCCAAAGATGTTTCCACAGACTTACTTCTACTGTCACTTAGAAGAAAAACAGTGTGAGATCCATTACTGAACCTGGGTATCATTTGCAAATCTTAAATGCTATAGGCTACATCTAACAACATAACTGCATCTACATTTAAGATATGCCTAAACTGTCCCATCAACCCTTGCCATAGCAATCCTTTCATCTGTGAACAACTGAACCAAGAATCCATGACTCACTCTGGCATTTTTAGCAGCCTTTAAGGATCAACAGCACATTCTGGGTTTGGCTCTTTACACTTGGCTGGGACAAGAGGGACAGGCACAGATATCCAGAACTTCACTATGCCAGCACAGCTATGTCTTCCAAAGTGACTTTGCACAGTACACGAAAACATTTATTCCATAGAATTCTGTGCTATAATCTTTGTCTTCTTCCAGGAGAAGAGCCCGGACATGAAGGGCCAAATAAAAGTGCTAAAGAAGCAGTATGTCCAAAGAGATGTGCCGCACCATTCTGGAAACCCTGCACTCTGCATCCACACCAGGCAGTCTGAGCAAGCCTCTGCCACCGCCTCTGCTGCCACTCAGAAAGGCCAAGGAAGGAATATGTCCACAGAGAGCTCCATTTTGTAAACCACACAAATACAGACGGCCACCTGTATGGCTCTCTGTTGTGCTTTAACATATAAACAGACAAATCTCCTTTACAGCACATCACTTTATTTCTTCCATGGTGAGCTTCTACTGTTTCTTGCACATTACAACACTCCCAGACACTTGGCTCCTCTCAAAAGCTTCTTAAGTTACTCATTCTGGCTTTCATTTTCACTTAGTGAAGCGCAATCTAGGATGCCCTACTTAATTCTCCCACTTGTGCATCTTAATGTGAGGAGACTTCCCAGGCAGAGGTGGGGAAGAAGCAGTTCCTAGAGAGCGTTAAACCTCCATGGTGTTATATTGGTGCAAACTATTGTGTATCTTAAATACAGATTTCCTGTGCTTTCTTAGGGAAGCTGTTGCTTGCTGAGACATGAGTGACAATAGTTCCCTTCCCAAACAAATGCCTTTAGTAACAGGCAGGCAGCAGCCAGGCTTTTAAACCCAGACCCATTAGCCCCTCATTCATCATCCCCACAGTGCCTGGCTTCAGTGGTGTTAGCACATGGAAGAGCACCAGGATATTTATTTTCTACAGGTGAGAACTTTGATAAATAGCAGGAGGCAGCAAAGGCCAGTCAATTTATATTTCTTCCAGTATATATTCTTAAGAATGGCAGCCACCATTATGGAAGCTATCAAAAACCTAGCTCTGACCTTAAATAAGCGTGCTCCTATGTCAGGCAGTTCCACGAGGGAGAATTTATGAGGCAGATGCTAAATTCAGGAAGGAAGAAAAGTTGGGATACTCTTGTAGAGCTATAGTCCAAGCTCACAGCAAGGGATGCTGCTATTTTGTTCAATTCTTTGTGCTCCTTCAGGATAATAACTTCACCATTAACGTCTGGGTCAGACTTGCTTCTGGTCTATTCAATATGATCGTCTAAACAACAGTGCACAAGTTCACAGGGCTCCAGGCTGCTAGGTGTACAGGAGGCAAGCCTAGTCTTAAATGTATGCATTAACTTTATGTAAAGAGCAGAGAGGAGTACAATTAATTCTGTGACTACAGAGACAGAAAAAGTGCTGGAGGAGCAATTCTTAACCGTGCAGGTTGGCTGCCTTCTGCATGTGCTTTCCTCACCAAACGTTTTGCATAATAACAGAAACTCTTTCATATCTCCTGTGATACTTTAGAGCATAAAACATTCATTAATAATTTTATTTCTGTTGCAAAAATGGAACCCTGGCCATAGCACCATGTGTTGATCGTGTTATTTGCATCTCTTCCTGCTTTAATAGCGTTTTGCAGAAAATGCTTATTTATTTTTATGAAGCCAGCCGAAAATTATATTGCACTAATTTATTTTATGTATTAATTTGAAAAAATCGATAAATTATTTGTACATCCCTTCAGCTCTACCGCATTTTTTTATCTTTCATTAAATGGATTTATTTTAAGTTCATTTGCAAGCAAAGTGGCATTAACTAAGAATCAGCAGCAGCGTGCTCCTTGTGCCAGGCTGTACCTCCCCACCCACCACAGCCACACTCTCAGAGGTGAGGCCAGGCTATCAGTGCCCTCCTAACACCTGGCTGGTACAGAAGGAAGCAGGGTTTTCCCTACTACAGCTCTTTTCAGACTTTCATCCTCAGAAGGGCTGCCTGGGGGGAAAGCAATGAAGGAGAAAGTCCCATCTTCCTTCATTTTGCACAGAGCCAGTAGGAACATTTGGATTTTGAAAAATGAGAAAATGGCAAAGTCAGAAGCGGCACTGGCTGTAGTAGGAAGAAATGAAAGGGGAAAGAGACAACATTTTTCAAGCCCTTCCCTCCTGGTTTGATTAATTTAAAGGCAATTTAAAACACAAGTCAGCTCTACGCATAGCACAGTCACAGCAGCACCTCCTTCGTATCATGTCCCCATCAGCATGAGGAGTCACTCCCTCTGCCCCTTGCCAGCTAGCACTTTACTTTTCCTTGTCTGCTCACGCTGCTTCTGCTGCCTCCCCTCCTGACTTTGTCTCTTCGTGAAGCATCCTGGAATCTAGCCCAGCTTGTTCAAGCTCCCAACACATCTTGAATTTTAATTCAGTCTCATTTTAAGTCATTTATCTCTTTTTTAAACCAAGTCACAGGGAGAATCAGCCAATTTACTAATAATATAAACCAAAACAAATCTGCAGAGAAAGCCTGGTCTGGCACTGTCAACACATCACAGCATGTCCAGCTCGGTGGGAATACTGACCTGATGGGGTGCAGGTTAGAGAACTGGGGGCACAAAACTCACTGTACAGCAATAGCCCAATTTGGAAAGATGCTACAAATATTGCATACATCAGTAGTCAAATCAACAACTCAGTGAACAGATCGATTTGGCCTGCAGGTCAATGAAATACTAAATAGCCTTCTGGCTGGTCACCACTGGTGTGCCATGTCCCCTTGCACTCACACCAGCTGCAAAACAAGTTAGTTACAGCTGGTGAAGCACAGGTCTTAAGGACAGTGCCCCTAAAACCTCCAGAGGGATGTTCCCTGTCTGTCGCCATGGTGTGGCCATGCATCTGCTGCAAACCTCTCTACTCCACCATCTTGGGATTACTCCCTCCACCAGGGAGCAGCATGTATGAAGTAGGACCTGGGTTATGGAGGATCCACGGAGAATTGACCCAAGTCTGGAATTGGTGTGAAGCTGTTGGGGCAAGGTCTAGTCCACAGAGCCCGTATCCCACCAGGACAGGAGGCCTAGTCAATGAAATCTCCCAGTCCAGCTTTCCTCCCTCTCATGCAACATTTTTTCTCAGGCTTTATGCTGCTTCGACCATCCTTATAACAGACAGCTCTTCCTTATAACTTCCTTATCCTTATAACTAAAGTTACTTTGATTTTGATGGGCTTTGCATCAGAGTTACCTTAACACAACACTGTCAGTGATGACCATGAATGAAGATGTTAAACCTCCCTGGTCCCAGTATTGACACCAATGGCACATAATTAGTGCCTGCTCTCCAGCAGGTTATGCTCCTGATCACAACCTCTTGTGACCACCAATAACTTTCTAAGGCAGTCGTCAAGAATACTGCAACTGGACTGAAAATGAACATAGGCTTCACTGAACACTCTGGCTGACTATATATACTTTTTGCCAAGTAATAATTAAGTTACTTTTACCCTTCCATACAACTGCTTTCATCTCTTCTCTGAATCTCCTCTTTCACAGCCTTTGCACTTTGCAGTGATGCTTGTATTCTATTTTCCAGCACTCTTATTAGAGGCTTTTCTCCATCCCACTGACAACCTGTCAAGCTAATAAGAATGAAGAAAGTGTGAAAGTGAATGAGTGCAAAAGTATGTGAGAGGTTTCTCCTTCAGTCTCCTCATGCTTACCTGTAAGGATGGAGGATAAGATAATCTCTTATCCTAAGAAGATACAAACTCCAGCTAATTAAGCTACCCTCAGAACACGGTAATTAGCAACTGTTCCAGTGGGCAGAACCACAGAGCCCCTCAGCATCACTGGGACCAAGAGGCAGGTACCACGCTGGAGCCAACCCGGGCAGTGGGGCCACAAAGGCATCAGCACTTGGGGATTTCAGCATCTCACGGATAGATGGTGTGGACTTGAGCACATGATCCAGGCCAGCAGTCCACTACAGAGGATAGGCAAGCCTCAAACATCTCCCAAGCTTCACAGTGCCACCTGGAGCACCCAGAGCTGCAGCTCTGCTCAACAGACCTGATTTCCTACAGAGACCTCGCTGTCAGCAAGCATCATCTGCCATCAAACTGGATGTTTGGCAGGATCTCAAAGACTGCTGGCTGGCAACAACTGATTTCACTCATACTATGCAAGAGGTAGAGAGGTGAGCTGTAGTTTACCCCATTATTTCCCTGCTTCTGCCTTCTCAGTGGGAGTCACGTGTGCTCTGTGTTCAAGCACTCAGGGCAGTGTAAGAGCAAAGATGACATCATTTAGGAGCAAAGGTGACAACAAAAAGCTTCACAGCAGCACGCTCTCCTGCCAGTTGATGCCATTTTCATTAAAGAAGACACAGAATACTAAAAAAGAAATTAAACAATTCCAAATATACACACCTGGAAGTAAGAAAGGGTGCAATGAAAGCTTGCCACTGGCTGCCCTGTACTGCTCATGTTAGCATAATCTATCCTGCTTTCTGCCTCCCGCCTGTTCTGTGTGCTGCCCATCACTTCTTATTTGTAAATAATGCACAGCGAACATAAATTTGAATGGAGGTAATCCATGAAAGCAGTTTAAATCACCAGTATAAATATTATTTTAAGGCATTATGCTTTTAATTCTTGTCTTTTCAATTCTTGTTTTTTAATCATCTTAACTGGTGAGAAGACAATTGGTCAATCCTTTTCCATTTTACTGCAACCCAGCAATCTTTCCTCATTGCAGCTCTCTGTCATCAATACAGAAAATGCAACTGCTTCAAGTGTTGATTGCAGAGCCACATTTCATGTTTCCTTCCATGGGAACGCATTTGTAAGGATACTATATATATGAAAAGAATAATTACTTGTTGTATTTCTTTGCTTTATAAATAGAACTTCTCTGTAAGGGATATTTTTATTGTATTTGGAACAATTTGGATGCATTTATTCTAAAGTGTAGCCAAGTACGTTTCATCTCATTTTAAAGCTTTGTGCCTGCAAGAAGTAACTGTACCAGAGTGAAAGTCCAAAAGAGAAATGACAAGGGCCAAGTGACCCAGGGGCTTGGTAACAGGGCACAGAGCTGCTTCACTTCATTTCATTTTATTTACAGCTGTGACAAAAACTTACTTCCCTTGTGGCTTTTCTGGTGGTCTGCAGGGAATCAGTTGACAGTGGAAGAACACCTACTCAAAGCTGTTAAGTCCACAGCTCATGTAAGATGGGGTTGGGAGGCCAGTGGCAGGACACCCACGAATTGTTTCTTTCTGCCACACTTGTGAGAGGCCGATCCCTGGGCAGGGGTCATAACTTGTAATTTCTAGCCTTAGAAAACTCATTTGTTTGGACAACTTGGTTAAAACAAACAACCAAACAAAACCCCTCCAGGTTATTATTCTCAAAATAATTAAAAAAGGCAGGCGTGCACAGTGAAACCATCACATAAACCTGTCAGTTCACCACCAACCCAAACCACAAGCTACTGAACACGATAAAGGGCACATATGCCAGCTTTCAAGATAATGCTACAACCATAAGTCACCATTCAGTTTTGCTGCAAAAATACAAAGAAAAACCTGTACAGCATTCAAAAGGACAAGAGACTAGCTCACTACATGCATTGACTGAGTATTTATAGCTGCAGCATTCAGGAATGCATATTGGAATGAATCAATGCCAGCAGGGACGCCTAAAAGACATAAGTGAGAATGACTGCAATTAAGAATGTTGTCTCAAAGGGAATTAGAACAGTCCGTTAATTACAAAGCCTTAAAGGAAAATGAACCAAAATGAGAAAGAAATAAATTAAAATATCAGGAAATTAGCCGAAAAATTGGGGAATAGAGAAGATAATGAGCACAGGAGGTATTGCCCGCCCTCCTTTCATTAATGACGCAGAAATGAAAAAAGAAATGGTGATAGGAACTGAACCGCAATGAAAAACGGAGCCAATATGTTCCACCACAAGATCAATGGGCAGTACGCTCAAGGCTTTGCTGATCTAAGTCCAACTTGTCATTAAATTCTGTAGAAACTGGTTTGTGGAAAACAGTGCAAAAGAAAAAGTGCCAAGCTAAGAGGTACAGCAAAAGTTGTATTTGTGATACAACACAGCTGGAGCCCCAAATGGTTGTGAGGAGAAAAATGTTTTACACTCTCCAGATAAGAAATGTGACTGGTTTAGTCCAAGGACCACATGTTCTCTGTCTGTCCCACATGCAGGTTGTTGCAAATCCTGCTGAGCCCCATGAACTCTCAATCTGGTATTCAGAGATGGCCCTACACAACTCCTTGAAACTCAACTTACTTTTGATATACTATAGAACTGACACATTAAAAATTCCTGATGGACAGCTGGAATGTAAATATGCTGGAAACAAACACACTCAATGCAGTATGTCTCCTGGCCCTGTATCAACAGGAAGGTGAGACACCAACGCCCTGTTTCAGAGCCTATATGGCGTCTTGACAAACAACACACCAGTACCTATTTCTTATGTATTTTTAATTCTTTTTTCAGAGAATAAAACCTAACCAGGTCAGTAGCAACACGTTACAGTTGTATCACAAGGAGCTACCACTGGTGGCTGTTAGAGGAATGGTGTAACAACCATCTTTCAGAGAGGACTTTAACAAAAATCTATTAAGCTTCCCCTTAAACACCAGCTCCAGACAAAAATACAGGCACACACGCAAGTTTCCATTAGCAGCTCTTCCAAGAAGTTTTGCCCATTTGTGTAAAAGAGGCAAAAAAAAGAACAAAGTGCAAGTGAGACAAGTTCCCAGTGAAACTGCCTTGAACAAGCACTGGCACATCACGCGAAGATCAGCATCACCTGCCTGCATGGCTGAGTACACATGGGGACACTCGACACTCAATTTTGCATCCCAGCTACCTATCTAAGATCAGAGGGTGTAAAGTTAGGGCTGCTGTGTTCCCAATTCTTTGTCCAATCCACAGACTACAACTTTTCATAGAAGCAGGAGCATGCCAGTGACACATACCCCTGCAACCTTCTCCTCCCCTTAAGGAGAAGCAGTTCTGAGACTCCTCACTTCAACTTGTCATCCCTAGCAGAGTGGGCATGGTGGGGTATTGTCTTGTGCTCCTGACTAGTGCGACAGCAACGAGTCTCCTGTGAGACAGGCAAGTGCTTCTCTGCAGCTCCAGGGACAATACCAGATGGGAACAGTCTGCTGGAGAAAGTCGTTCCTCCAGGACCTGAAATGGCTGGAGAACAAAACTTCTCAGGTTTGTACTAGGGTGGTTTTTATTATATCTAAAACCAAATTTAAAATTACTATTTATAAATCAAACTGACTTACAAGGATGTGATTTCCATCTGCAGCTGAACATCAAGTGCCACTCACAGTCTCTTGTCTGATGACTTCATTTCATAGCAAGCTTCTGGACATTTCCTCCCTTCCCGAGAAATGCATCCAAGTGTGTATTAGTGTGTTTCAGACACCACATCCAGGAAGACACTGAAAACACATAAACCCCAATGACAGGATCTGAAGGGAACAGCACACATGGCTTGCAAAGCATAATCACTGATGCTTCTTGCTAATGGTATCATGCCATCATGCTGATTTTCATGTTCATGAAACACATTTATGCAGCTTCTAAACCAAAAACCACCCCTGGCTGTAGAAAGATGTTTCTGCTTTTCTGAATTACACTGCTTTGCCTTTCCTCCCTTAAGCTCAGGCAGACAAATCCTGATGATCTGGCTGCAGCCAACTATGCTGCTTGACTGGGTTTTAGCAGGAAGAGGTTCAGCTGTGGAAACCTGCAGAAACTCATGACAGAAGTTAAAGAACCATTTCCATGCCAGACTCCTGTTAGGATAAGCTGACATGGCTGCATTCACTTCACTACAGAGTTGGGCCTGAATTTTTTCTGTCTACTTTCTGTCTGCACTCTAAAATGTCCTTTCAAATTATTGAACGTCAGTGACAGTTGAGGCATTCAATTATTTCTTTAAGTGCAGATTCTGCATTCCTTTAGCTGTTAGTTATATATATTTAGTACATATTGAACAGCACCTGCTGACTGGATGAATCATTTGCATCCAAGTCACAAAATGGGAACTTAAGGACCTCCAGTGCTGTTGTTGAAATTGATGCTACTGATGCTGCCAATTCAACTCCTGTTGCTGCTACTAATCAGCATCTCTTTAAAATGATTACAGCATTCAGATAGGACCATAAAACTACCAGGTGGGCTGTATTTCGTACTGCTTCCCAGTTTTTCTGCAGTCTTCCCTATAGGAATAGATTTATTGGTCCTATCAGTTGCTCTTACAGTAGCAAGGGAAGGAGGTGTCACAGAGTTTTAATGTCTCATATTTTTTCTGCATTACACAATCATTATAACCTGCTTGGTTTTCATCAAGCTTGGTATTTATGGCAAAAATAGCGTTTATTAACTTATCTGCAGATAAATGTAAATACATATGTATGTATGAAACAAGCTTTTTATTACTTAAAGGTCTTCTAAACCACATTTACACAAGAATCTTATTCAAAACCACACAACTTTTATCAGGCCAGACTGCTCTCTAACAGAAGCTGGCCCAGTGAATTCAAGTCAGTAAATCTGAACCTGCTGAATCCAGCTCCACTGCATGTCAGGGGACTTGATGAAGGACAGTTTTTTTGAAGGAGAACGCATATGAACTCAGAAGTCCAAAAGAAGTACAAAGTCCTTGGGTTTGGGGCATTTTTAGTGTGTTTGTTTATTTTGGAGCACATGTACATTATAACTGGGAGACAAAGGCAGCTCGTCAGTTTTTTGTGATTTCAAGTACAGTAAATCACTGAGTCTCATCTAACTCATTTTTGGTAAAAACACTGATAGTGTTTCTTTACCCTATTTCAGACCAATACACATTTATTCTCACAGCGCTCTTGAGGAGGTGTCAAGTTAGAGCTTCCCTACTCTGGAAAGCAATGGCATGCCCTCACCCCAGAGACTGGCCACAGTGCCAGACCACAGCGATACAGCAGGAGGTGCCCAGAGCCTGGCATGGCTCCTCTGGCCCTGCAGATCCATGCCTAGCCAGGGCTAAGCTTGTTCTCCTGTCTGCTCCTGCAGACATGCCCTAAACAACTGCATCAAGGTCTTGCCCCATAAACCTGACAGAGCCATCTTTTTACTGCTGCCATTTACAGCATCTCTCAATCTTGAGGAAGAAGATGACGCCTTCCTTCATGCCCATGGAGACTCGTTATGTTTTATGATAGAGGAAAGGGAGAGAAGTCAAATTCTGATTTACAGTATCCCTCTTTCTGTTACTTGCAATGCGTATTGAACACACTGACAAGTTTAGAAGTCCACATATAAATGAAATAGAACTAAAAAGCAGGAGTAAATATGACTTGCTGCAAACCTTGTGTGTGCAACAAGGAAGAGTCGATTATGAACTTCAGGACTGACTTTTTCACAGTTGAAATAAATACGTTTGGGTTTTTTACATATAGACACATATAAAATACATATATAAGGGAACATTTGTCCAATCACAACAAAATCTCAACTGATGCTCATTGAGAAACCCCTCAAACACCTCAATTAATAGAAATATGTGCCAGGCAATACACCTAATCAACCTCTAGCAGCTGGTGTGAATGACTGTCCACAGATGATAGTCTAATGGCACTCTCCTTGTAAACAGCTGGGCCACAGAGCTGTGAAACAGGCTGAAAGCAAGATGAAGAGCTGCCAGATTTTTCTGCGCTCTCTGTGCAAGGTAGGGAGAAAATGCAGCAAGTGCTCTTACACTGCAGCCATGAGATGAGTTTTGTCTAGATGGGGATGGACCTCTGGAAGGCCACACGACATCACCAGCAGAGCTGTGCTGTACTTGCCCCAGTGATACCTCAACCCCAGCACAGGCTACATGGGCTATTTGTGGCACTGGAATAGTTGCTGAGTATAGGACCCTGCCCATAAAAGAGCTGAGGCAGATCCTTCTGCTGGAGGTTACTTGCCTGTCAAGACATGAAAGAGCAAAGAAAAGCAGACCAGATAGTCCAGCTGAGCAGTTACCAAAAAAAGCTCTTGCCGGTTCCCTGATGCAGACTTTGGGGAACTTCAGTATGTTCGGAAAGTTCGTGAGGCTGGCTTTGGTTTTCTAACCAACTGTGAGTTTAAATCGTTCATTTTCTTTTAATTAGGGAGGGAAGAACAACTTCCTCTTTCAACAGAGTATTTCCCCAGTGCTGCTTTGGCCTTTCAGCATCATGATGTAAAATCATGTGTCCTTGGTGAAAAGGCAGACTTGTTTCTGTATTCCCTTTATACTTTTCTGAAGTTCAGCGAGTTGACACAGTTCTCATTAACTGGTTCAGAATTTTAGCAATAGTTTTATTACAAATTGCTGAACAACTGCATTGCAGCTCTAAACACTGTTAGGAAAATTGACCAGAGAATACTTGCCTTTCAGAAGCAAAGAGAATAAAACATGTGTTAGCTTATTTTCCATAAAACATTATTACTGGCCCCAGGATGAATATGTTGTATTTATAGCTCATGTAGACTTTCACACACATTCATACATAAGAGGTTCAAATATTTCTATTAAGATTTTCATACAAATTGTTGCTTCTCACCCTTTATGCTTTCTTCATATGCTTCATATGCTTCAAAATCCCTCAGGCCTCTGTGTGCCACTGCAAAGTCCTCAGCCCCCAACCAGAATCCTGACTGCCATCTTCTAGCAGCAAGCACTTTCTAATTCCTTCTAGCTCTTCCATCACTGCGTTCCTGCTACCCCATCACGGCATCCCGATCTCCTTCCCGCCTCCTTCCCCTATTCCTACATCCACACTTGCTTTTTGCTGAATCTCCCATGGCTTTGCGCTAACCTCTCACTTCCTTGCTTACAGCCTTTGTTTCTGACGTGGCCCTGCAGCCACAGCACCCCCGCAAATACACAATGGTCAACAAACACACACTTCCAAGTAAGAGAGTGCAGATTAGGGTGTCCTTTAACCAGGGCTGTGAGTGCTTAAGGGGGCTCAGGCTGGGCCCACCCACGCAGGCAAGCAAAGTGCAGATACCTGGAAAATTTTCTTCACTGAAAAAAATATTCTTCCCTGTGAGGGTGCTGAGGCGCTGGCACAGGGTGCCCAGAGAAGCTGCGGCTGCCCCATCCCTGGCAGCGTTCAAGGCCAGGCTGGACAGGGCTTGAAGCAACCTGGTCGAATGGAAGGTGTCCTTGCTCATGGCAGGAGGTTGCAACTAAATGAGCTTTAAGGTCCTTTTCAACCCAAACCATTCTATCAGTCCATGACTTTGCTTCAGACTGCAGGCACCTTGTTTTGCTACAGCTCAAAATTCAGGCCTGAAACCCTCCCCTGAATTCTGTTTTTTCCTATTAGAAGCATCACATAATGATGTGACGTGATCCAGGAAGAAAGTGACATTGAGGGTGTTAATTAGCATCAGTGGTGCTGCATTCTCTGGACATGCTCGTGTGACCAAAACGCAGGCATGTGCCAGGCAGCCGGATGAATGCACAGTAAAAGGGCAAAAATTAACAGCAGTCTTATATTCAGCAAAAATTCTCTGCTCAAAGAATTGATTCCAAAAAGAGAGAGGAGTACAAATGAAAGCAAGGACATGTCCGCTGTGAGTATTCAGGTCACTGGGTACCATTCTTTCATATTTACGGGCTAAGGAAAGGTTTTAAAACCTTTTGAAAGTCTCAGCTTTGAATATTAATTTTTTCATGCCTTTCTGAAGTCAAAGTTTTCTGTAAGTTATTTAGTGTGGGAATTTAAACCAGCCAAGACCATATCCATGAAGAATTCTCAGGCCTGAAGGGATGCCTGTTTCTAGCATTCCTTCCTCCCTCATAATGCCAAATGATGAGGCATTAGTGTTTAATTACTGTCATATTGAATTTGGGTTAATTTGCTTTTTCCACATGCAGAGGAAGGTGGAGCTGGGCAGAAGGAAGATCTCTCTGGCTGTCAGAGATCTCCCTCACTTTCTCTGCCCAGAACCCGACACAGGGTGATACTGCCTACTGTCTCTTTGACACCTTGTGAAGGAAACAGTCAGCTAAAGAGCAGCTGGCCAAATTAATAAACCTCTGCTATTGTGGATCATTGATCTGCACTTCAGTACAAATGGCAAGCAATTAATTAACCGCCTAGTATTAATTATTAATTGCAATTAATTACAATATTTCATATTCTGGGGGTTTTACAGGCACAGCTTTCAGCTAATTTACTAATTTTGGAAACTGCCTATTTTTTCATACAGTGTGTTCAATACTTCCCATGTTCATACATCATCCTTCCAGTCAAGCTATTCTACTGTCTTCTTTAAATCAAGACCTGATGGAAAGAGAGGTAGTCTGTGTCCTGGGTTCAGCAGTAGCAGTCATTTTTCTCCTTCTTAGTAGCTGGTGCAGTGCTGTGTTTTTGACTTTC
>WYDI02032653.1:0-100506 GCA_009867235.2 Psittacus erithacus | reverse complement strand
TGTTCCCAGACCAAAATCAAAAACACAGCACTGCACCAGCTACTAAGAAGGAGAAAAATGATTGCTACTGCTGAACCCAGGACAATATCAGAAAAAGATCAGTATGGAATGGACCTAGTCAGGCCCAGAAGATAATTTGTGAAACATATATGAAGCCATTATAAAGAAAATGATGCATAATAAGGTATATATTCTTGTTGAAGGCTGTGATTCAGCAAAACACTGAAATACGTTAATACATATATAGAAGTTCATTAATAAATATATAAAAAAAAGTGCCAATGTTGGGTGAAGCTGCTAATAGAACTATTTTGGTTGTGCATGTACATTTTTTACACCCCTGATATGCCAGAGCTTGATGTAAAATGCAGATGCATCAATAGTGAAACGTTATGCAAATTCATCCTTAGTATTCTCAATTGCCTGCATTACAGATAAAGAAGCAAAAATATATTGTTATTTGGGGAGAAAATTTAAAATTCACTGTGGTGCTTCATTACAAAATCCTCTTTAAATCTGAAAACTGGAGAAGTATACTCAACTTTGAAACAAAGTGTTCTGCTGGACTAAAGCATTTTTTCAGCATTTCAGTTTTTTTCTAGAGCTGTCACAAACCCAAGGAATCAGTTATTCATACAGCTCTAATCATTTTGACATTCGTAGCAGACTTTTTTCGTTTCACATTTTCTGGTATATAGTCATATTTTTTAATCTCAGCAAATGTTTGTGTAAGACTTGCATATGTGGATACATCCATTGAACCCCAAAGGGACTAGTTGCATAAGGGTAAGTCACAGTGAGTTGTTCCATTGCAGTCACTCTAACTCCTGTTGTATTAAGCTGCTGCTCAGTGTAAAACTATGGGCCAGATCCTAAAATATTTTTAAGTTATTCTTCAGAGAGTCCTCACTCTGAAAAATAAATGACAGCAACAAAACCTGGATTACTGGCTGTACAGTAATTCTGTTTGATGTTTGTATTTCAGAATCACAACCACTGCAGCTTGTATGATGGACTTGAGAAGATACCCATTAGATGAACAGAACTGTACTCTGGAAATAGAAAGCTGTATGTACATAAGAAAATGCGTACAAAACCTAGTTCAGAGGCAGGGCAGTTTCCTTTTATAGAACTCTGTAATAGTCATACTGGTATCTATAAGCACTATGTGAATCATGTAATCATCACCCTTTGGATTTTTTGCTTGCTTGTTTATTCGACTTTTCTAAAAAATAGAAGGGGTCATCCATTTCTAGATGAATGGATACATTCTAGAAAAATGGATTTATGACAGAATGAAGTAATTTATTACTCTAGTCTACTTGGCCGTGGCTGTGACTGGATGCTTATCTTCAACATCAGAGAATGAATATTCATATTTCAGTCAATCAGATTCATTTTCAAGAGAGCAAACACTGTGATGCCATTTTCTTTCGATATGCTTTATTGCGCACGGATGGTCTTGACAGAGGAACCCCCTTGGGCTTTCATATCGGCCCCACTTTCGATTTGCAGTTGTGTTCCAAACAGAATCATATTCTCTCAAACACCAAGTCATGTCCTAGGTTTGAAATATTCAGATGTATACTTGTGCTTCAAGAGTTCCTGCTCCATTTCTGCTACTGGCTGGAGACTGTAAGCCATATAGAGAAAATACTAATATATATTCTATATTCAGCTGCAGTCCTCCACTACAGAATCTACTGGAAATGGTGCAACTCACAGTCTTTAGTGTGAGTGGAAAAGATCTGCCCCAATTATATTTGTCTTTATTCATTGAACAGTCCACTTTCTTGTGATTATTAGCATAAATACGCACTTGGTTTCAGTTCTAAATGTATATGAATATCATGCAACTTTGCAGGTTATTGGGTAGCATTTTCTGTCTCCTCATGGCCATTAATCTCTCTGAGAATTTTATGAGTGTTACAAAAAAAAAAAAAAAAACAAACCAGAAAACAAGCCAGAATATATTGCCTCAAATTCTTGAGCAGGCTGTAATAGCACAGCTCTTCAGGAGAAAATAGAACAAAATACCGTACAGGACTCCAGCTGTTCTGATGCTTTTCATTGTCTCAGATGGCAAACTACCCGTACTGTCTTTGAGGCTACCTTTGAGTCTGCTGTTATTTCTGACTTCCTATTCTGCTTTGCCTGCAGATGGCTACACAACTGATGACATAGAGTTCTACTGGAGAGGTGGAGATAATGCAGTCACTGGTGTGGAGAGGATTGAGCTTCCTCAGTTCTCCATTGTGGAATATAGACTGGTGTCCAAGAATGTTGTCTTTGCCACAGGCAAGTATTGTCATTTGCCCATTTACTGTTTAATTTCTTCATGTATGACAACTACTGTTTTATTGATAATAATTAATTGTTATTAATCATAATAACACATAGTCTGTGTTGTGTGTTTGACTAAAGAAATTACTTACTTGATTACACCCAGAGGCAAGAGCCCATGCAATACAATTTCTTGTTTATTTCTCTTTTTCTTGTGCGTGTGTGTGGTACTTAACCAGACACCTAAATATCTATGATCTAAATATATATGAACTCATTCACCTCTGAATCATAAGTTTTCATACAGGGTTACTGAACATACATAACTCTGTTTTGGCATACTAGGTCAAAAAGCCATCATTTTTAGAAGTACCTCCCTGCAGCTTTTCAGTACATGTTTGGTTTTTGTTGTTGTATTGTGAATGTAATATCTTTTATATCTTGATTTGCACTGGGGGGTATGTATAGTACTGTATACATAGCCAGTGCTTTTGTCGTCATTGTAAAGATGCTAAAATTAAATCCCTGGTTTTCCTCCTTGTTTCCTTGAAGTTGTAATAAAAGTCACTGGTAGCTCACAGAATTAGATGTCTTTGAGTGACAAAGCACAGTATTGAATTTTATGTTTAATGTTAGACAGCAGCATAGGAAAATATTGTTATGTGCGACAAGCAGCACAGAAAGCTGTCAGCAAGTGTGGGGCTTCTATTTGGGACCTCCAGATTTTCAGTGCTCTTCAGACCACAGGAGTGTGCTGTTCCGTCTGTCTCAGAGCACTAGAACAAATGAAGCAGAGCTCTATTATGTTTGTAAGCATCACTTCACCCACTCTTTGGACACAGCATCTGTTTCAAAGTACACAGAAGCACAAGTTGTATTTCAGAACAAAATGTAAATATTGCTGAGATTGAAATTAATATGAGGGGGTTTGCCAACTGCTGCTGTTCTTGTTTATCATTGTGAATGGAAGGGTTTTTTCTACAATAAACCAGATGCTCTAATCTTATATCCTTCCATTCTGCAGCTAGTGTCACCTTTGGCAGCCAGGGTTTACCTGCCCCTGAGCAAGACTGGATATGTTTTTGTAGGATGGTTCCTTTGGATAGCAATGAGAATACAGAGAACTTAGTTGGGAAGTTTTTATGGCAGTCCTTAGCCACCTTTCAGTTCAATATGAAATATTTCAGTAAAGGCATGATTTAGTAATTTAGAGAGGAGAGAGATTTTTTAATTCAGGAAAAAGAGAAATCCAAAGAGCTGTAAGACAAATATGAGACAGAATGAAAACTAGGATTAGATGTTATTGTGACCGAAGTTTCAGAATCACAACAGTTCTTTCAAAAAAAAAAAACAAACCAAAAAAAACAACCTTGTGGAAGGAGTAAAAGAGTTTCATGCTTCAGGGTTTAAGACAGTTTGACATTCAGGAGTAGGATGGCACAGTCACAGGGACAGATTACTCCATGTTTCTTGTACCATTTTCTAAAGCATGCGATTTTTGTCACTGGTGAAGACACAATACTGAATTTACTATTATTTTGGTTCAGGACATTGTGAAAATGCTTGATTAATTATGAAATTTTGTGACAAGTATTTCCATGCAAGGGAAACATCATTCCTTTTATTTTTTTCTAAAAATCACATACTTGATTTTAAATCTGAAGCATGCTACTGAATCTGGTTGATAAAGTCAGCGCGATCTCTTCAGATTTCATCTCAAGATCCTACTTTATTGTGGTCCTAGTAATTAGGGCCAGTTTCTGCATTTCTGTAGGAAATAAGTCAGGCATGTTTTGTTTTTTTTTATTTGGCTATGAGGTTATTGAAGTCTCATGGGAAGATATTAGTTCTTTGAGTGCAACATCTCAGTGAACATTTCAGAGATTCAGTACTAGTGTGCTTTGACTGTATAAAACTGAAAGAAGACTTCAGAGTCATGCCATAAACAGCCTTTGGAGTTGTTATTTCTTCTATGCTCTATGAGGAACAGTGCTGTATAATCTTGTGTAACTTATTCAAATGGGAAAATCTGTTCCCATAGTTACTACAGAGAAGCAACAGTAAGCTTGGGAAAAACCCCATAGATAATGGCAGAAAGCTGTACAAGGGTGCAAGCATACTGGAGGAAATACATGCATGTTGAAATATAGCATTGGAGTTAAAATTCATGTTGCCAAATTGGATCAAAATAGGTCTGTAAAAAAATATAAAAGTCAGTACGGACAAGTGTAAAATACTTACAACTAATTATTCTTATGCAAATTCAGGACAGAGAATGCCATGTTAGACCAGGTATCTGTGTGTAGAAATCTAGGGCTTGCTGTTGATCTCAGACTGAACATAAGCCAATAATATCTTTTGGGAAACAAAAACAAAACAAAATAAAATGCATCCTGTAAGGGGTCTTACTTGTGCTGCTAAGGCCTGAGCTGAATATTTGTGTTCATGGGTAGCGCTCTTCAAAACAGTTGTGGAGCAATAGAGGAGGGTCTAGGGAAAATCAGTAAGTAAGAGTTAAAGTCTAGAAAGTGGAGTACCTGAGCTAACTGGAGAAATAAGTATGGTCATGTAAGTTTAAAAAAAGAGAATACTTGGTGATAATTAAGTTCTTCAAATGTCTAGAATGTATGTGCAAAGACACAGGCTTTAGCCTGTTCCCTTTATTCATAATGGAAAGAAGCAGAAGTTAAATTTCTATGAAGAAGAAGAATCTGGTTTGACTGTCCTTTTAACACAGCTGAAGCCCATACAGGCTGCCATAAGACATCTAAGATGGCAATGGATGCCTGTGCGTTAGTAACTAAATTAAGCCCATAGTTAAATAATATCAAATCAGTGCTGTCAATGGAGCCTAAAGAACAGTTCAGCTCTCAAATACCTCTGTCTTGAATAGCTCTTAGGAAACTATTCAGTTGTCTAAACATAGGTATCTGGTGCCTCTTGATATGCTATAGATCATCCTGCTTAGCAATTAGGCTGGTGTTCCAGAGCCTTAGAATCATGGAATCATAAAATCATTAGTGTTGGAAAGAACCTTAAGATCTACTTCCAACCCCACTGCTATGGGTAGAAATGCCTCACACTAGACCATGCTGCCCAAGGCTCTGTCCAGCCTGGCCTTGAGCACTGCCAGGGATGGAACATTTACCACTTCTTTGTGTAACCTGTTCCAGCATCTCACCACCCTCAGAGTAAAGAACTTCTTCCTTATACCTAATCTGAACTTGTCCTGTTTAAGTCTGAACATTTTACCCCTTGTCCTATTGCTACAGTCCCTAATGAAGAGTCCATCCCCAGCAGCCCAAGATACAGTTGGCTTTCTAGGCTTCAAGCAAACACTGCCAGCTCATGTTCAGTTTCTCATCAACCAACACCTACAAGTCCTTCCCCACAGGGCTGCTCTGAATCTCTTCCCTGCCAAACCTGTAGTGTTGCCTGGGATTGCCCCAACTCATGTGTAGGACCTTGCACTTGGCATGGTTAAACTTCCTGAGTTTGGCATCAGCCCACCTCACAAGTGTGTCAAGGTCCCTCTGGATGGCATCCCTTCCCTCCAACATGTCAGCCGAACCACATAACTTAGTGTCATTGGCAAACTTGCTGAGGGTGCACTCCACTCAATCCCATTGTCCATGTCACTGACAAAGATGTTGAATAGGATTGGACCCAACATCAACCCCTGAGGGACACCACTCATTACTGGTCTCCAGTTGGACATTGAGCTGTTTACCGCAACTCTCTACATGTGGCCATCCAGCCAATTCTTTTGTGGTCCATCCATCAAATTGATGTCTGTGACATCGAAACTGGTTGTTCCTTCTGGGAGAATCAGCAGGATGTGAAGTGCTTTCAGCTGGATACTAATTGCCCTCAGTGTGTTACTGGTAAACTTTTTCTTGTTGGCAAAAATCCTAGAAATACTGAGGAAGCTAGACTCGTGGTGCACTTACCTCAGTTTTCCCATGGAAAGAATGTCTTGTCCTTTCCAAAATACTGGGCGCCAAACCTCTGCACATTATGCAGGCTATTGCCCTTGGACATGCCCAGGATTTCTTTGGATGTGTCTCAGGCTTTTTATCATCTTCCATCCATCAAATTGATGTCTCTCCCGTTTACAGACAAGGATGTCATGCAAGACAGTGTCAAATAATTTGCACAAGTCCAGGTAGATGATGTCAGCTGCTTTGCTCCTATCCATCAGTTCTGTAGCCCCATCATAGAAGGCCACCAAATTGGTCAGGCAGGATTTGCCCTTGGTGAAGCCATGCTGGCTGTCACCAGCTACCTCATTGCTTTTCATGTCCTTTGGCATGGTTTTCAGGAGAATCTGCTCCGAGATTTTGCCAGGCACAGAGGTGAGACTGCCTGGTCCATAGTTCACCAGGTCTTCCTTTCTTCCCTTAAACAAGGGGGTTATATTTCCCTTTTTCCAGTCATTGGGAGCTTTACCTGACTGCCATGATTTTTCAAACATGATGGGCAGTGGCTTAGCAACTTCATCCGCCAGCTCCCTCAGGACCTGTGGATGGATTTCATTAGGTTCCATGGCATTTTCTTGTGTCCTATGTGACAATCCAGAGGTTCAGTATTAACTACTTAACTGGTATTAAGTTCTACTCTTCAGTAGCCTAATGCATCTCAAATGGCATTAAACACCTCTAATTTAATTGCCTGTATATGTGATTAAATCACGCCCTTAGAATCAGCTGCCTGTAAGTCTAGCTTTCCTGATCTCTAGACACCAAGAGCTTATGTGCCATCCATATGTAAATACCTGCATGGACACCCCCCAAAATTTAAAGCCTAGATGTGTGAGCTGAATCCTAAATGTTTGTTATCCAGAAATGCAAAGAAACTGAACAGGAATAGGAATACGTAAAACACAACCTAAAAGCTTCAAGATGCGTAGCAGAGTCAGACTAGCAACCTGTTGGAAAGAGAAGGCTAGTCCTAAAAGATTTGAAAATTAATTATTGGCTGTATTCTGAAAGATCAATCTGTAAAGTACATTTCCAATTAGTGGAAGAACCTTCCCAAAAGAACAGATTAAAGTAAGAATTCTGTAACTGACCAACTCTGTTATCTTGGTTCTTACTTGAATAAAACAGCTAGAGACTAATTTAGCCTTGGAGCTAGATACTTCAGCTTGCTAGCTTTTGATGAAATTGAAACAGAAACAAGTAATTACTTTTTATCAAGTGCCCAAATGTACGAAAGACGAATATTTTCAGCTCAGCTATTGATTATTTTCTTTTTCCTGCCTGCATTCTCAATACTGTCGTCAGATTTAAATACTTCAGGCTAAATTCTATTGTTCTTGTACTATTTAAATTAGCCTGTGGACATCAATATGTTACATGAGATGGGAGAAAGGGTAACAAATCTGGTTCTTGAACAGCAACACTGTTCTTTATGCAAAAAAAGATTTTGATGGAAAATTAACAACTAGAATTTCCTGGTAATTAATCTCTAAATGTACTGAGCCTTAATTGACAAATCATTATCCAAGCATAATCAGGCAAGTAACAGTGTAATTGTTGAGCTCGCCAAGAAATCCCTTTTTATTAAATAAATTACACAAGATGGTTTCTTCTTAGATCAGAAAAGATCTGGGCTTACATGCAGGTTGTTCCATGCAGGTTGTTCCATGCAGGTTAGGACCCATCCTTTTCACTGAGCTTTAGCCATGCAAGGGGGAAACAAGGCAAAAAAGGGAATGTTCCTTCTTTTAACTCTTTGTTTTCCACAGATTCCTGTGGTCTGTTTGCTGAAGGTGAGCTATTACAGCAGAGATAGCAGACTGGAGGCAGGGCCAATAGATCATCTGTGAAGACATAAAACCCATACAGGTGAAAGTAATAAAAACTTCTGTAGTCTCAAGGAGAGCTACCTAAAGGAGTTATCTGGCTGCATAGTATGAAAGCACAAGGCTACCAGTTCATGTTTCAGTTTCAAGCTGAACTATATGAAGACTGAGTTATTCTGAAATTCCAGAGATCCAGACCTCCCAACAAAATCTGAGCTTGGAAAATCACCACAAAACAGGATGACATCCTGTTTACCTTTATAAAACTGAGCAATGTGTCAAATTAGTTGTAATGCCAGCAAAACTTTATGTTAGATTGCCTAAGAGCCACAGACCCTCAAAACCTACCCTGAGACTTGCAGGGCTGCTATTCATCTCGTTCTGGTTTTAGGTGAATATAATTTCAGTGTCTGCATATGAACTAGGTGTCTTAGTTGATGGGAATCTACTCAATAGAGTTGATGAAGTCTGGAGACAAATTCAGTTGACCCATGGGAATTTATTTTAGAAGGAGATGGATAATTCTTTAAGTTTCATTTACTAGATTGACTAGATTAACTGACTTTCCTGTAAATGTAATGGGAGCTTAGATACCTAGCTCATGTATATGCAGTTCAAGTGAGCCACTTAAATCAGCTGCTACTTGAGATGGCATAAGGCAGCCTTCTTAGTCTCTAGCTGCTAATCAAAAAGGTGCAGGGGCCATATCATATCCACCAGCCGCATGATGGTGTCTGAGATGTTGTAGGGCATCTCAAAAGAAATAGTGCACCTTCAGATTCACAACTGAATCTCTCTGTTTCAGTCCAGGTCCAGCTCTAGAGCAGTCAGACAGCACTGATAGCTCTGGCCCCATGTATGGTTCTTAGGGTTCTGTCTTCTTGCTTCAGGACAAAGAACCTGGTGCTTGAAGCAACTTTATGTTGACATCCTTGGCTTTGAGATGCTGCCTGGGGAGTCCACCTTTAAGTCCAGGTTACTCTAATTTCAATAGCTATCTTATCTCATTAGATGGAGATAATGGGCAATGCTCACAGGTAAAGCATTCAAGATAAATATCTGAAGTTTGCTCTGTCATACTATTTCTCAGTTGAGGATTTCATTACTGAACATGACTGACATACGTGACACACTACTTCTCTCCACTGTTGACACATTTTCATCCCCTCCATCCACACAATTTTCCCTGCTTTTTCAATAGCGCCAAGTCCCCTCTTCTTTCTCTGAGGTTCCCCAATGTGTCCAGGGTCCTTGGCACTGGAGTGGCCCAAGAAGAGGCTTTGATGCAGTGATTCAGTTCCACTGAACCTTACTGAGTGAATCCTTCAGGGTATTTATCAAAGAATCAGTTTTTTATGGGAGATTTTCCTGTCATCACCTCTATCAGTGATGTTCCACAGGCACCCAAACCTGTACAGGACTTTTGGAAAGGAACTGCTCTGTAGAGAATTCTTTGAGTGGGTGCTGTATTATATGAAATAATTTTCCTCAATAGAGCTTTATAAAAATTTATACTCCTGAATTTATACTATACACTACTCTTACTGTAGAAAGGTGATCAGGTCTGCTACATTTTTAATGTGTTTCATGATGACAGGGTGTGTTCCTATGTTATTTACATAGTCTGCAGACACAAGGGCTCAGAAACCATTTCATAAGAAGCTACATGGAAAAGTTAAGCTTTCTTAATAAAAAAGGAGTCATGGTTTCAAAGACAGAATTTGTCTCTTGAAATAAAGCATTGGTCATTGGAAAACAAAGATGTTAAGCAAACTAAAGTTTAAATGTTTCTTTGCTAAAAATTATACTGACTGCTTTAGACAGCAGAAAACCTTGGTCTGATTTTCATGATAAAGTAAATTACTATGATTCTACCAAGATTTTTTGATAAAACAGTTAAGGATAGTTGCATACAGTTTGATACTGCCTGGATGCTTCTGATTCCTGGAAATGGTGTAGAATTTTTTCTGTCATATGTCTCAAAGTATACCGAACTATCAAGAATATGACAAAGAGAAATCTGCAGTTTTCTATTCCTTCTTTCACTTCCTTTCTCAGGAAATCCATCATTCTTGTGTATATGGGCAAATGTAATTTCTAAATTTCTAATGCTTATGTGCAAACTATGAACGCAATTTAAGGGAAGATTTTAATTTGTTTCTACATGTAATCTCTCATATTTTGCACATATTTGCATTAGAATGGGTGGGATATGGTCTAATATCTATATGCGTCCTCGGTATGTGCAGAATTTTTTTTAGGATGTTGATTTAACTAGAACTTTTAGATGAGCTATTAAAAGTATCATATCTAAGACTAGTAAAGCAAACACTGAAACCATAGAGATAATGTTGTGAGAATGACTACATTTTTCCTGTACAGTTGTACTCAGATTTAATCCTCTTTGCATTCAGTGAAAAAAGGCACAATTTTTTAAAACTTTTTGAGATTTCTAGATATATAAAATATATTCAGTAAGATTATCACCGATTTTGAAACACAGCAATTTGAAGTTAAATGATTTTTTTTTAAACGCTAAAATTGAAGTTCTTAATTTTTCTCACTATTTATTTGTTCCACTTGTAACGATTCATGAATCTACATATATACTGTATGCATGTACGCACACATATGAAATAATCCTTTTTTGCTTAAAATATTTTTGGAAGAAATATTCTGTCCAGTTCTAATTGAGTTAGAGGATCTGGTCTGTCATTTAGAGGCATTTCCTTACTGGGATTCATTGTAATTTATTTTTGACACCACAGGTAGAATGTTTCTCATAGTTTAGATGTAACTAAGAAGTACCATCTCATGAACAACTCTTCCCTGTAAATAAATAACTATGCACATCATTAACCTCAATGTAAACACTACACATTAAACTGAATATTTGAATAATTATTTTACTTGAAGACCTAAACATCTGGTTTTAAAAACTAACTGGTGATCACCCATCTGTTCAATAATCTAGAATAATTTATTTTTTCTCTCTTTTCTTCCCAAATACAAATTGTTTGCATGTCACCATATTCACTGCACAGTTTTCTATAATACCAACCAGTAATCTAGTGAAGGTGTTTTCCCTACTGTTCTGCAGATGTCATATTGCCCCATGAAATGTGTGTGCTTTAGTTTCTACAGAAACTGAAGATAAATATCTGCAAGTGTCTTCTCTTCAGTATAAATAACACTGTTTTTCCCTCCCTTTCCTCAGGTGCCTATCCAAGACTCTCACTGAGCTTCAGGTTGAAGAGAAATATTGGATACTTTATTCTTCAAACCTACATGCCCTCCATACTTATTACCATTTTATCATGGGTGTCATTCTGGATCAATTATGATGCGTCAGCAGCAAGAGTTGCTCTTGGTACGTGCTAAGAATGAATGGGACATTAAAATGTCAGACTGAATGTAGCCTTTGGAGGTCATTAAAAGACTGCAGTGTGATGTCAGTATTTTGATAATCCAAAATAATTTCTGTCAAAATCATATCACCCAGTATTGCCTCAAATATGATAAGGTTTCCCCTTCTTGCAAGAATGTAGTTACCACTAAATCTCTTAACATGAACTGCTCATGCAGGTCTTAGCCTTGTTCTTAATCAAAGTTAATGTCAGTAGCTTCAGCAAGGAGACCAGCTCCAGAATCATACTCTTAAGTTCTTGAGTGTGGGCTTTTAATCCAGCTTAGTGTGGGAAGATAAGTATAGCTCCAAGCCTCCTTCTGAGGTTCTGGGTCTTTAACTGACAGTGGCAGGAACAGATCTCAAGAACCAAGTTCAGAGCGCAGGAGCACATCAGCTACGAATTGTTACATCCTGCTTAACCCTCAAAATGCACAGTATCCTAAGTGCATTTTAATTGCAGTTTAAAGTGTCATTTACCTCATGGCAAAAAAGATTAGACTTGGCACATGTTGGTGATCCCTGTCCAAGACCTATTGAGATCAAAATATCCTTTAGATAACAGAAGGTGGCTTCGAAATGGTGCAGTAAACATCCTGGAGGGGAGGAATGCCATCCAGAAGGATCTTGACAGGCTCAAGAGGTGGGCCTGTGTGAACCTCATGAAGTTCAATAAGGCCAACTGCAAGGTCCTGCACCTGGGCTGGGGCAATCCCAAGCACAAATACACACTCGGTAGGGAATGGATTGAGAGCAGCCCTGAGGAAGAAGCTTTTGGGGTGTTGGATGGGGCTTTGGGCAACCTGGTCTAATGGAGGGTGTACCTGCCCATGGCAGGTGGGTTGGAAGTAGATGATATTTAAGATTCTACTTCCAATCCAAAACATTCTATGATTCTATGAATATATTTCACAGGAAATACTTCGTCTATTACAGAATCATAGTCAGGGGTAGCTATGGACAGGGAAGATGAAATGGATCCATAAATCCTTATGACTACTGCTGCCTATCATCCCGAATCCTGACTTCAACTTTGTGCTTTCCAATAGCACATACCTTCCTACCCTAAACTTGACTCTAAGCCTATTCTGTATAACTTCCTGCTATAATCTCTTCTCTTCTTAAAACACGAACATATTCCCTAGTTCTCTTATTTGTATGATATGTACTACAGCAAACTGGGACTGCGACCCATGTCCGTATGATTCCCTACCTCTTTACCCTGTACCTCCAAAGGTTCCACATACTAAAGAAGGCTGGTCAGCCACAGCTATACCTTTATGCAATATCCCCTTAATAGCATCTGAACTTGGGTAACTGGAGAAACTGTAGATTAACTGCAGTTTCTATACAGTAAATACACAGATACTGTAGATCAGCTGGTGCATTCGGGTATGACACAATCTGGCATTACCACTCAGCAGCTAGTGCATGTTCAGCAGATTGCAGATAAATAGTAGCTGAATGGAAGGTGGAACAGGAAGTCCAAACAGTGTGACGTATTCAGAAATGAGCTACTGCATTTCAAATATCCACCCTGGAGACATTATGATTGAGTGAAGGGAGCACCTCAAACATATCAGTCAGCATCTAGATTTTACATACTGGCCAAGACTGAAAAGAATAGATAGTTAGACAAAGTTACCAAATCTAATGATATTCCATGTCCTTCTATGATGGATTCACATGTTTTTTGCTATTTAACAGGACTGTCTCATGTGGCCTATTTCTCTGTAACACAAGTTCATCAAGTACTGTACTGTGATAACACAAATATTAGAATAAAAGTCAGAGAGAACACGCCAGGGAAGCTCAGGAGGCCAGATGTTCTGTTTCAAATTGATAGTCCTTTTGACAGGACAAAAATACATCTCATATATTCTTCTCAGAGAACAGTGCCTTGATGATAATGTCTGTGGTGCTTGTATAATAAAGTTCAGTATCATGGGTCTAATCCTATGTTCCTTTGTGTAGCTCCTCTTTTGAGTCAGAAGTTGATCTGAGATGGTAACAAAGTTTAAAGGCAATATAGCACCTTTAGAGTTATATATCTGACTGAAAAGTGCAGTACAGAGGAGGGTAAGGCCTGCTGGCCTGGGTATTTGTTAGAGGAAAGATTCTTTGTGCAATTCTTACTGACGTGGAGACAAACTTTTACTCAACCCATACAGGAAGCCTGTGCTCTCTACAGCATCCTAATTCCAGTTGATTCACTTCTACATTTTGCTCCTGTCCCTTTTCCTTTGCTGCACATGCCACCTGTGCTCCAGCTTGCACTGAACCCAGTAGTTGCCTCAATGGAGAAATCCAGGCATGGAGCAAACATCAGCTCATTGCAGAGACTGTACTACGGACACTGAAGACAAAGGCTGATACAGGACTGTTCTCAAAAGAAATATTCAAACCCATCAGTTCTGCTCAGTACTGAGGTTTTGCTAGTTAGTCCTAGAAATTCCAAAATTCAGTCATTTGAGTGAAGGGAAAAATGATCTTGAGAGTTCTCACTCTTGGGAACAGCTGTAATCAGAAGATTATCCTGGTTTTGTATAACAGGTGAGCGTCAGCTACTTCTCTAACTGTGCTTTAAAATAAATTATTGATCATCGGAAGGGCATTTGCGTGATGGGTGCCAGGGCCTCCCATGGGATGTATTCTTTTTTGGTTAGTGATAGCCACTTTTCTCTTCAGTGTGCTTAATCTTCTGGATCACCAAACATCTGGCATCAACACGCGCTTGTTTCACAGTTTAGAGGAAAAGCACTGAAAAACCTCATGACACTGACCTACTAAATATACAAAATATTTGTTACAGAACCTTATAGGCTACTACTGCAGTTCCCTGGAGTGACACTGTTTACACTGACAGCTTGATTTTGAGTTATATTGTCTTTGTTTCTGTTTCTTCAGGTAAAAGAAGCTATGCTTTATGGAATGGCAGCAATTTTCTTTTGTCCTTTATTTTTGTACTGCCTGCATTTTAGTGACTACTTACAAAATGATGGTATAATTATGAAATAAGAGAAAACGGTAATGGAGGCAACCTATTAGAATGTCTTGCCTTGCAATGTAGGCTTATTCTGTGAATCATTGTTTTCAGTCACTTGTGATTTGTAGTTCCCATAAAATTTCCAGCAGAGATACAGATCCTGTAGTTTATTGTGAATTCAAGCAGACTGACAGTAAATTTGTTTTTCTTACCAGCTTTTCAGAACAGTGCTCTGTAATATATTTTCAGGTGCTATGTCCGTCCTTAGGTAAATAAATGAGGGTTTGACACACCTTATAGATTTTTCTAGGTACTTTATTAGTGTCCAGTCAATCACCATAAAAATGCTGCTCTCCCCCCTTAGCTTTTTCATTGCACGAATCCACATACCTGTCTGCCTCTCATTGCTCATCTCACTTCTTTCTATGTAAAAATTAGAGTACTGCTCTAAACTAGTTCTCTCCAAGTCCCTCTTCTATATTGACCTTTCCTTGAAATAGGTGTCTAAAATAGATGGGATGAACTGCTCAAGAAGGGTTCCTGTATCTCTCCATTTGCTACAGGACTAACTTCAACCAGCTGTTTAACTGTTGAAATTTAAAATTGCATGAGAAGAATATTTTGCCATCAATATGAACACTCATTCTGTTGCATATCAGTTTGGTCTGATCTCTGAGGAATGGATCATCAGTACAGCTACACTGGCTTCCATGAACCTACATTAACTCATGGCAGTGGTGCCAGACCCCTTGGTAGCTGTTCCCCCAGTCATGTGAAGAAAATACTATAATAAAATAATAATGCATCAAGCTTTAATTTTGCTTTGATTTGCAGTTAAGTCACCAGTAAGATATCTTTCACAAATTTTTAAGCTTCTTCACACTGACAAGGCAGATTTGCCAAAAGGGAAAAAAAAATTGAAATGTGGTATGCTTGGAGTTGTAAGATATGTGCTCTTTTTCTTTTTGTAGGAATTACAACTGTGCTGACTATGACAACAATCAACACTCATCTGAGAGAGACTTTGCCTAAAATTCCATATGTTAAAGCCATCGACATGTATCTCATGGGCTGCTTTGTATTTGTCTTCTTGGCCTTACTTGAATACGCCTTTGTCAACTACATTTTCTTTGGAAAAGGCCCACAAAGGCAGAAGAAACTTGCAGAAAAAACAGCAAAGGCAAACAACGATCGCTTAAAGTTTGAAGGCAACCGGGTAAGATTCTTTAATCTATATATAGGCTCTTTATTCTTTTATTGCAAAAGTATCTGTTTGAAACAAAAAAACCTTGCGTAAAAGCATCACCAACCACATCATCTATTTGTGGACAAACTTGGGCATTTTTATATTCAAGAACCTACACAGAAGAATATATTTAGGCACAGAAATCGAAGGAGTATGACAAGTAATTGTAAGAAGAAGAAAACAATGGGAGTGCAGCTAGCTTGAAAATAAAGGCTCAGATCTACAAAGGCATTTATTTTTCTAAATCAAATATAATTTAACTGTGATTTTGTTTAAGTATATACATAAAGCAACCCAGGATCTGAGCATACTTTTGAACACTTCAATTACAGCAGACACATTTAGAATGGGAGAGAACAGATAAAGGATTAGTTCTGCCATGCTAATTAATTGGCCAGCATAGATGAACCACTGTGTGTGGCATTGTCATCTGCTGCTGTTTAAGACCAGCAGAAAATTATGATTCCTAGTGAAACTTTTGGATTTACTTCTGAAGCAAATATTAACATGGTCTGTGCTGATTACATTCAAGCCTATTCCCTTGCCTGGAGTATTACTTCATCCAATGAATGCCCTTTTTTTTCCCCTTTGGAAGAGAAATTCAAGGTATTTAACATTATATGATGTTAGCAAACCATGTCAGTTTGAATAGAACATGGGTGGGTTCTTTTTTTGCTAAAATGCTTTCAGGGAGGCTTCTTCATTCAGTTCTTTTGAGTAAGATTATTTTTAATATGGCGTATAAATTAGGAGAGTTCACAGTGACAAAACTACTACCTGTTTATGAAATACCAGTATCATAAAAGTAATTTCAAGCTGTATGTTTTGATCCTAATGATTATGTCTGCTACAGTAAATGCAGTGCAAACTGCACCAAATTATTGACATTCATATCTGTGTAATAATTTTTGAATCAATAAATTCATTTTTGTCGTTCATTGTATTATGAAGCCAAATTCTCATCACAGTTGGCAGCACTGCTTAGGACTAAGCTAGTAAGAAGAATGAATTCCCTTTCCTTGAAAAATAGTCATAATAATAAAAAAAGCAGATGGGGAAAAAAAAAAGAGTATCAAGAGAATTAAGAGAATTGAAAGAAATTGAGAAGATTTTAGCTACAAGAATGTAATGCAGATGTATGCACTAAGGTTCAGTTCTCCCAATGGAAACCATCTGGTGAATCTTATCCATTTAAATGATTTACATAATTCAGTACAAGTCTTGTTCTTGAGCCCAACAGCACCCCATGCCTGACTGTTTTTCCACCTTAAGATCAATTCCTGTGTATTGTCAAAAGAAGTATAAGTATCTTAACATAAAAAAATAGAGAGTTTCATACATAGATCATGCCATTTTTATATCCCAGATTTGATCATACCATATATCAACCTTTTTTTGTTCACTTCTGACTTACAGCCCTTACAATCTTCTTTCTGGACTATCCTAAGCAAATATCATGGACTGTTCTGACTTTTCTGCTGGTTTAATATCAACTGTGCATGAAAGAAATTGTGAAAGAAATTCAGCACGCCAGAGCTGAAAGAAGAGTTTGTTACTTGTTTGCCTTGGAGTTCCAGCTATGAAAGGGAACTCTGTATGCTTTGTGACAATGTATATATTCATACTGACTGTGAATATATGCTGTTTAGATGACATAGGATAAATAAAGAGGTATGATCCCATTCTGTGTAGAAAACATTTTGTCTCCAGGCCTCAGCTGGTGAAGTCAACACAGCTTCATTGCAGTTACTGGATTCAGTGCTTTCAGAGAAGCAGTGCCAGCATGCAACAGGAAAAGGCAGGAACATTGGGTACAGCTGATCAGGAATCTTCTTTTGAAAAAAGCATAGACAGAAAATGCAGATTCAGTGGATGTAGGATGTTAAATCTGAATTCCTCATTTGAGAAACCCTGTCTAATGCAAACCAGAGGGATTGATCAGAGTATGTAAGAGGTCCCATTGCTTTCAGGATGAGCTGCTCAGGGAAAATCCATCTAGCAAATCTACATTGGACAAAGTTTATCAGGGCTTCCAGACACCACAACCCTGATGCAGGAAAATGGTTCCCCTGGTAAGGCACTGGAAGATGTTGCCCAAAGAAAAGATAAATGCTCCATTCTTGGCAGTGTTCAAGGCCAGGTTGTACAAAGCCTTGAGTGACATGGTCTAGGGTGAGGTGTCCCTGCCCGTGGCAAGGGGGTTGGAACTGGATGATCTTAAGGTCCTTTCCAACCCAAACCATTCTATGATTCTGTGATTCTGTGTCCACCATTCTGTACAGGCACCCTTAAATACAGCAGGAGAGGTGATCATGCCAGAGTTTTTAACATACTTGCCCTGGAAGACAATACTTGAAAGCTCTGCAAGCTTTGCTCTGACCTCTTCAAGGCAGCAAAGAGGCATTAACTTCCAACCTCTCCTTTGGTGCCCTTGAAGATCATTGGGTCTGATGGAAATAATGGCTGGTTGTTGGCAGTTGCTTGCCTCTTGGTTTAGAGTTTGGACTCAGATGTTGAATGTCCTAGGAGAGGCACATAAACTGGAGGGCACACTGCATAGCAAGGAACATTTAGAGCCATGAAGACAGCTTTGCACGAGTTCAAGAAAATGATAGTTTTTGTGATTTCGGTGAGGCTTTGGGCTTCCATGAAGTATATATCCGTTCAGAACAGGAAGACTTCTAATCCTGGCAAATATTTCATATCTCACATGATTTGAGGCTGAGCAACAATTTGAAAGAAAGGGAGAATGCCTAAAACCAGGCAGCCTCCTTTGCAGCTATCATCAGCACTATTTGATGACTATCAAGATGTGCTGTGTGAGGAAGAAGATTGAAAAGGGTTCAAATATAAAACTGGAATAAGGCATTATTTTTAGTCTGTCTCTAAGACTACTGTTTTGGGTTGATTTGTGTTGCTGTTTTGTTTTAGTAATTGATTTTTTTTGTATATGAACTATGTGCATGATCTCCCTGTCACTGATTTGGGGTGCTAGCTCAGGGCGCTAGCAAAAAACCCCAGACTGAACCAAATAAAGAAATAAACATTAGACCATTTGTTGTCCACATCAGCTGCTGTAACTTGTGGGCGTTACGATAGAACTGTGAACTGTGCTGTATCAAGTCCAGCCTGAGTCAAGAGGAGCTGCAGTGCTGTGGAAATCACTTGTGTTGGGAGGCAGCACTAGCAGAGCAGGGGCAGGACAACGTACTGCCTTGTGTACAGGCCCTGAGTTCAAGCATTGCACTTGTGGTATAAGAGACTGGGAGTGCTGCTGAAGCAGTGTCTGTCTCTCTCATGCAAAGGGAACAAGAGAAGGATGAGGGAAAATGCCCCATTATTTTCACTTAGGAGTATTTTAGCTCATGGAAACCAGTAGAACCAGCAGGGATACTGGTATTGTAGTTCACTTTTTACATGTCAGAGAGGGCTGAATTCTGGAATACAAGCTAGCAGGTTTGGTTATAGATACTGCTTTTGTAGTAGCAAAAGCTTTTTATACTTTCTTAGTCTTATTTGGTTGTAGAGCAGGAGAATTTTAGTAACAAAGATGTTCTAGGCCACAAAATCCACAGATATGTTTGTGTTTTACTTGATAATTGCTTTGCAAACAGACTGTTGATGCTCAGTAGCTCTGCTTCCTAACACATGCATTTGCATTGTCCTGCATTGTCCTGCATCAGAGGTTATGGGTTTGGAAAGCCAAAACTGGTACAGCCATCTCCATGTTGCTGCTGCTGCTATGAACATGCCTCTCCAGTGCCAAGCTTTTAGGCCCTTCTCTCTGAGTTATTCCTGATCCACTGCCACTGAGGCTTGCTGTGTTGAGGAATGCTTCACCAGCTGCTGCTGCTGAGCTGCTCATTGGCTTCACTGCTCCCGTTATGGCTTTCTCTCCAGCTCTGCCCATGTGATAAAGCCAATGAACCCATTAGCTCCAGGCATAAGGCAAAGAGTCCTCACAGCATGGAAACTGCACATGCAGTGTCCTCGCATTGCAGAGGTGACAAAGAAAAGCAATGGAGAGAGAAAAACTCTGCCCTGTATTCTCCCATGTAGCACTGCTGAAGGTGGCATGATGACTGAGGCACATCTGACTAAACTGAATCTCTGGAAATGATTTCAGAAGATTCAGAACTGGTGATAAGATGAAACCTGGGCAAGGCTTTACAAATGACTCATTTGTGGATCAGCAGCTGACTACAAAGAAAGTGTCATATTTAGCTGTCTCTTCTTTTGGCTATTTTTGCATCACATTTAGTTTCAGATAACGCACTGTAAATAGTATTCCTCACTGAACTTTTCCAGCCTATCCCAGTAAACCATAGTTTCTGGAAACAAACATAATGATAAATAAAATAAAATAATAAAAATAAATATATTATAAATAAAAATAATAAATAAATAAAAAGGAATAATAAAATTCATAAATAAAATTCATAAATAAAAGATGATCCTTTTTTTTTGGGTATAACCAATTTTCATACACATACCAGTTTTGTATTGAAAACTCTCTCACACTCCGATACTCTGCTTCATATATCAGGACAAGCTGTAGGACAAAGGAAAGACTGAGTCTTGATTTTTCATAAAATATTTCTTCTGCATATGGTATCAGTGCTTAAAATCCTCTGTTTGTGGAAAAGCTGTCAGAAAAGAATAGCTGGCCTGTAAAAATCTGTTCCCTTGAAAACTGATCACCACCATTACAGAACAATTCTGTTTCTCCTGTTTGCACTGGCAGATTCAGGCTTTATTTGTAGCTCTCTGTGCAGTTTCAGTTTTGCTACATGAATTGTTTATTTTAAATAAGACCCAGATACAGCCTAATTTACAACTAAATCAGCATGGGAGAGCTCTAAGGCAATCCTGTTCTCACTTATTCACTCTTGTGATTGAGGCTACTGGCATAATCAGCTGGTGAGCATGTGTTTTGGACATGGCTCCTTCTGGGCCAATCCACAGAGGTTCTGATTTGCTAACAGTCCCCTGCTAAAAATATTGCTTCTTGGTTCAAGCTGTGGCAATTTACGTTTCCAGTTTGGTGGGATCAAAAGTTCAGCCCCAGGGTATCAAATCAGGAGGGTAACTATCGCACAAGCTCATTCAAGCTTCAACCCCCCGTGGCTGTCAGACATGTGGGAACAGCTTCCTTTGAACAAAAATAATGCATAACCCTTTATAAAGAGGCCCTTCTCTTCAGGCAGTCACTACATGTTTTTTTTAGCACTGGAGATTCCTGGCTTAAACCCCCGCTGTTGGCCAAGGCGGCAGCTTCCCACCAGGCATTGCTGAGAATAGAGGCTCAGGCCACTTACATCAACTTAGTGCTTTTAAGGAATTGTTAATTGTAACAACCCTTCTCACAAGTGGGATTTTATTCTGAGAATGAACATCTTGGCTACTGTGGCAGAATTGCCACTCAGTTTAAATTGGGAAATATGAGAATAGCAAAACTGGCAGTATTCTCTTGTGCATCTTCATCTTTCCTGGGTACTTTTTTTGGTGCTGTTTTGAACAGTGGGATATTTCTGAAACATGAGCGTGGTGAGTAGGTGCCAAGTTTTGAAAAATATCCATCAAGGATGATGAGCACAGTGCTTGTGGGAAGAACTCTCGTCCTGTAGCACTTATGATGAGGATGTTGAGTGTGCGCTGGTGGACTCATGCACGTACTAATTTTGTTCTGCAGCCACTTTGCACTAGTATGAATGATGTAAATCCAGAGACAATAAGAAGGATTGTATGTGGAATCCATAGCACAGCCTAGAGATTGTAAGAATCCAGACAATGTGAAACACAGGGCAAGGGAGGACCATACATTTATTTATTTATTTATTTTTCTCTGTTCACATACTTCAATGTTAATTCTTACTTGGTGGACAGTGGTAATAATATGGGAATTCCTGACTATTTTTCTTCTTCATACTTGCCTTGTTTTTCAAGATCTTTCCATCTTCCCAGTTCTGCTGGCTATCCTGGGCTTATTTCCTAGGCTGATATAACACAATTCCTTCTTTCAATATTTTTTTGTGCTGATTAATTAATAAAAACATATTGAAACAGCAGTGAGAGAAGTATCAACTTTTAGACACAGGAAGAACTCTGAATGCAACAATTTTTCCTGTGCTTTCAGTTTTAAATTATTTTTAAAATATCCAAGGCATAATGTGATCAGATAGTTTTGTTTTAAGCGCAGATGACACTTAAGCCCCAATCACATGCTGTTTTGCAATTTGGAAAGCCATTTATATACATAAGTAAAGAAGATGGAAATGGCTATGAGGTAGCTTACCCCTTACAAAACCATAGACGCTTGCACCAGGGCAGTTAGGGTGAGAATCAGGTAGCTGGAGTCTAGATTATAATTTGCACCAGAAATAATTTCCATTTTATTATGATTTTAAGGGGAGATCTGTTTCGTGGGATAATGCTCTTGAATAGCAATTTTGATGTAAAATAATGCGAGACTAACTACAGAGACAGCTTTTCATGCTGTTATTTAAACCCACTATTTGCATTTATATTGCTTCATATGATGGAAAGTGTTTACATGGTATTTAAAAATTTGGAATTTATGAACTCCTAAACATACCTATGGGGTTTGAGCAAAATGCTTCTTATTTTTCGTTCTGTGTAGTGTAGTGAAAGACTTACGAGGAAAAAGATTTAATTGTAAAGTACTCCTTAAAAATTATGGAATATTAATCAGGGAGCTAAATGAATCTGAAATAATTCAGACACTACCTAATAGTAAATCAAGCCTTATGGTAGTTTCCCAACCCTAGTAAAGTATTCTCTCATTGGCATTAAAGCTGAGGTTTTCCAAAAATCTTAATTGAGGAAAGGTATTCTATAGCAGATATTGTCTTTCATTTCTTTAAAAATATAATACTTAACATCTAAATGAGCCAATATCTTGTTTAGAATTGAGAAGTAGATTCAAGACTTTTCAAGTGTAAAAGTTTAAAGTTTCATGCCCACAACATACAATCCAAGCTGAGCCCATTGGTGACATGGTGTTCCTCCAAGAGCAAGTATCAGAGGTTCTTTGTGAACCTTCATTCTCCTGTTTCTGGCTTCAGTTAGGTAAGTTATGGTAATTTTTGTGTGATGATATTAGGCTGCTAGAGTCTTCAGATTTTTTATTTGTACTATAATATGTATAGTTCAGAAATGGTGAACCTTCAAAAGTTAATCTGTTCTTCTGTGCCTAAAACATCTCACAGCATTTCATGCTTCTCACCCTCCAGAGTATTTGAGATTCAGTCACTTGACCCTAGTGAAGGAGCTGTTGTTCAGAGGTGGGAAGGATGGGGTTTGATTAAAATTGATTCTGAAATGTAAGCATCAGTTTTGCACATTTGGATCCATATTGCTTCAGCAGGGAATTAATTAATTAATTGGTACTCAGCAGCTTCTCTCTGCTTCGATGAACTCAGTGGGTAACACTCCATGGAAGCAACCAGCCCTGGCTTGTGTTGGAGAGAAGATGGGAGCACCAGCAGTGGAGACCACAGTGGGAAAATGGGATTGAATGGCTTCAGGTGGAGCCACAGTGGGCAGAAAGGAGAGTACAAGAAGCATGGGGGCACAGTGTTGGTAGAGAAGGCAAAAAGGAGAAATGTTTAAGTTAAATAAGGGCAGTAAAGTGTGAGGGGAAATCATCCAAATCTACAATATCATCTCTCCAATTTATAAACAGTGCTCGAAAGCAAAGCTTAGCATTAACATTTTGGGGGAAATTTCCACTGCACAGACAGTGACATTTTTGAGCCAGGTGATGAAATTGTATTCTAAGGCTCATAAGGGGAAAACAAAAGTTTTAACAAAAACACTGGCCTTGTTCATCATGTGTATCCATGACTGTAATCTGTTTAGCTACTTATCTTAATCTGTATCTGGAATATTTTCCCTCGAGCCATTGAGCAACATTTATGTTCACTTATGGAGGATTTTGCCTTACCTGTATATTCAGGCAAACATGAGTTAACTTGCACAGGATATCCTACCATTATTGATTTGCTTCTTCATTCACTGAGAGAGTTTGTGTACATTTGTCAAAGTCATTTAAGTCGTTGCTTAAACCATTCAGAAGTCATGCTTTTGTGCAAATACTTTTTAACATGTTGCATACATTAAGTATTCATACTTCATAACATCACCTTAAGATTGTCACAAAGCATTAGCATGTATTGATCTAATGTTGTTGATGGCTTAGGTGGTTTATCCAAAACCACTGAAGGAATCAATATAATTTTTTGGAATGGATCTCAAGAGTATCTGTAGTCCAGAAGCCTGATTTCGGTTTCTGCAGACCCCTTCTTCTCTCCATCTGCTCATTCCTTGTATTTGACATGCAAGTCTGTTGCTCTATTAACAAGGAGATTCATTTCAGAAATATGTCTCCAAATATGTTTCACTTGTGATTTTTAGGAAATACTTGCTGTCATGCAACTTCATAGGACATGATGGCATTTTCAGACAAAGAATTTACACAAATATTGCAACATTTTTTACAACTTTTGTAGTTTGATTTATAGATGCAGTCACAAGCGGTGAAAAGTGGCAGCATCATGGGCAGATCAGAGGCAGAAGCCATGTTAGGATGGCATGTAAGGTTGACAGATAAAATGAAGGCAGCTATGAAGTGTAATGAAATACGTGGAATAAAATTAATTCCTTGGGCAGGAGAAGCCAGAATATAGAAGTGTACTCTCCAGAATACAAGCTTTCAGCCAACACCTCACTTAACAAAAATCCAGGCTCAGTGTAGAAGGACAAAGTACCCATGGATGGGCTAATGTCTGTATATATGTAGATGGCAGGCAGAATCCGGAAGCCCTGAGGGAAAGACCAGCTGACACCTGTGGTGGTGGAAGGAAAGGGAGTAGAAACCAGCAAAAAGAAGGCAGTGCTGTCAGGATGGAGCCCAGCAAAACAGCCTCTGCTGGGGCATTTTTAGTAAGCTGAAAGATATTTCTCAAAGCGTGGGAGGAGATGGAAAGGACATGACATGTGAGGCTGTGGGGTCTGGATGACAGATTTGGTTTTAAGGTTCATATGAAAAACGCAGATTATGGAGATAGCATACGAAAAATGAAGATTATGGAAATATTTTACAGAATGCTGTTACAAATCCTGATCATAATTTGTAATCTTTGTGGACAAAAACCGAAACAAAACAGCACAACTAACAACAACCAGAGAAAACTGAATCTATTCCTTTCAGAGACCACTATAAGTAGTGATGCTATTCATGGCTGTATTTTACAGCTGTATGTATTCCCTGGTTACAGATACTGCTCAACAGCATGAACTTGTTTCTACAAACTTCAAGCTTGTACTTTTGTACCCAATGGGCTTCTGCCATGAGGAAAATAAATTCTTCTTAATCACCACTGAGGCTTCTCCACCCCATTATTTTGGTTCACATTGTTTATTTTTATTTATAGGCACTAATCAGCATAATGTACTGTTGCCTACAACTGAAGGATTTGTTGGATACCTTAGGACATTTTTTTCCTACTTGCCTGTATGTCAATCATAGCATTTTATATTCCTTTTCCATTTGCAAGAAGCTTGGCAAAGCATTACTGATAAACTATCATAATTGTTTTCTCTGAGAAAAGATAAGCTGTAGCTTCAATACTTAATGAAAGACATATCCATTTTACAGAATTTTAACAAGATTGAAAAAAGCTAAATGCTCATGGGCAGCCACAGCCACACATACTTCTAATGCATCACACAAAGCTTGCAAAGGACATGGTATCAGACGACTGTACGAACTTCAAAAGGCCATGACGACAGTGTGTTTTATCAACCACTTTTAAACAGATGCTGCTAGGATGATATGTTTGACTGCTGCAGTTAACACAGCTAGATCATGTGGCTGATTAGAAATATGTATTAATTGCAGGAGGAATTATGGATGATTAAATTAGATATGTAAAACTGGAAATCATCCTGTATGGCATGATTCACTATCTGTGTCTGACGCAGGGAAGTGAGTTCACTTGAACAGTCACACATGCATTAACTAGCTGAAAATACCCAGCACATAGTATTTTACCTTCATCTGTCATTTTCCTTTTCCAAAAAATAGCAAGAAAGTTGGAGCTGATCCCGGCATCAGCTGTGTTCTCCCCCCATCTTCCAGCATTCAGGGCATGGAGCACAAGGGGACGTGGTGCCTCACTGCTGTAGCTACCAAATACTGACTAAGCATAATTTGAGACTTCCTGTTAGTGCCACTGATAGGAACTGAAGGTTTTTGTGGAATGAAGGAGCCAAACCCAACTCTGTGCAACTCTCCCTTTATTGCTGCTCAGGGAGTCTGGAGAGTCTGGCCCTTAATTTGTGAAAGGCTGTGAATGATCACAACCTTCCTCTTAATTACTGAAAATGGTATCACACTGCTCACCTGTGCTCAACACTGTGCTCACTGCCTCTTGGATATGGAGGTGGAAGGGAAGAGTACCACCTATTTGCTCAGTTCAGCTGCTTTCTTCCACATCTAAATTCATTGGTCATTAAGATCACTTACCCAGGTGGAAAAACCCTACTGTAAAGCATTGCCATGATTGGAAAACTCTGCAAATGACCATGGAAGGAAAAGCTGAAGAGAAAACTTGTAAATAAGCTCTATGATTGCAAAATGCAAAGAGTTCAGCAGATCAGAAATGTTCTTGTGATTTTAGCAAGCTTCACAGGCACTTTTTCCAGCTGGTTTTAAATCACAGATAGAAAAAAGCTAATCCAGTTTAATTTAATTTTCTGCTATGGCAGAGACAGAATCCATACTTTTTTCCCCATTGCCAGCAATGTGGAGATTTCACTGAACTACGCCACCTTTTAAAATGCAGCTGGTTTAGAGGAAGAGGGAAATAATATTTTTTGCCAAGTGCAGTTTGTACTGGAGATTGGTAGTATGATGATATGCCTGTTTGTAAAAGTATTTAAGTACTTGCCTAATTTTAGGCATATGAGTATTGCCCCTTTTTTTTTTTTCCTAAGATTATCACATGCTTAAAATGAATACACACTTTCTTAAAGTATGTGTGGGTTTGGAGATTCAAATACACCCACATTCTGCTGATAAATGTCAAGTCTTTTGAAACAATTTATATTTCTGGTTTTGCCCCCCAGGTGGACACCCATGGAAACATTCTGTTAACATCGCTTGAAATTCACAACGAGGTGGCAAGCAACGAGGTCACCACCAGTGTTACGGAAGCCAGAAATTCAACGATATCCTTTGACAACTCAGGAATACAGTACAGAAAACAAGGCTCACATCGCGAAAGCCTTGGAAGGCGTTCGTCAGAAAGACCGGGCTCTCACAGCAGGAGGGGCCATTTACGAAGGAGGTCTTCACAACTGAAAATAAAAATCCCTGATCTAACAGATGTGAATGCCATCGACAGATGGTCAAGAATGGTTTTTCCGTTCACATTTTCTCTTTTCAACTTAATTTACTGGCTATACTATGTTAACTGAGTGACTGAACTTTTTTAAAGGACTTCAATTATAATAAGAGAAGTACTACTTGCCTGCACAGTTTATATATATATTTATACATAAAGATATATATATGAACTTATAGACCGTACTCATGTATGTGTGAATACATGTAGCAAAGAATTATGTGTACTTAAAAGCACATACTGCAAAGCAAAAGTATATGTATGCACACACACATGTACACATTGATTCTGAGGTTATGGACACTTTAACATAGAATGCACTTCAGAGGAACTTTTTAAATCAAAAGGCAGGTGTTGTCAAAACAACAAGCCTTGAGAAAGTAAGTGTTGTATATTATCCCTACAAGACTCTGATTGTCACAGAAATTTTCAAACATCTGTAAACATGTATAAAGTCAGTACTGAGTAACATTGTAAATGCTGCCATACACACTAATCATGAAGCAGTAGAGTTACACTGGTAAGTTTAAAGTAAGTCATTTATACTGCAGATCCATCAACTACGATTTCATTGAGCCAAATTTATTTTTCTTTGCTAAAATTTCTTGGGTTTATGTATGTCATAATACTTTTTTTCCCCATTCCTGAATGGACATTGTTTTTAATGATCTCTTGCTTTCTCTTCTGTAGTAAGCAAGGTGATCATGGGAGTGTTGCTCTAGGTCTTTGGAGATATACACATGCTCATAATATTTCAAACAACCATTTTAAGCGTCTGTCAACAGTGAAATGAATCTTTTGTAAGTACTGTAAATGTACAGCACATTTCCCTTCCCTTGGACTGGTTCCAGCTGCCATGTCATTTTGAAAGAGAACAGCACATTTTTAGTATAATTTAGCTGAGAATTCAACTGCTGTCCGTGTGTTCTACATCTGTTGTAGATTTAAAGATTGTTATTCGAGTGAAAGCATAGAAGATGTCTCAGGTTATTTGCTACTTTGACATGAAACCACCTAGCTGTAGCCTTTTCTAAACATGCATTCACATTATTTAACATTCTTATAACATTGTATGTTAATGTAAAATATGTTTGCATAATATGCATATAAGTATATTTTCTCAGTATTTTTCTTCCCTGTGCTTGCTATTGTGACCGCATGCTATGTCATATTTTTGTTTCTGTGATGTTACAACTTTTTATCCTCTAGAATTGAGAGAATAGAGCACTTCTGGTATTTTGATTCAGTAATTGAGCATTTTCATATTTTATTTATATACTGAAAGTGTATACACATCCACTTACCAAGGTAGTGTGCTGTCATCACAAATCAGAAGAGATAGCAAACAGTTGGTTTTATTTCAGCATTAACTATATTCTAACATATCCTTCATGCAAATGTGACCATTTTGGTTTTCATCTCAATTCGTTCCCTCACTGCCATTCCAACTTTTTTCAGTCTAGTAGATTGTAGTTGTCAAAGTATGCCAATTGCAGGTCTGTAAACTTAATTTGCTATTTATCAGAACTAAAACTTTCTAAAGAAAAGAAGATATATTTTTTGTAAACAGTGTTTCTATCATGTACATTCTCAATAACAACAAAAACAGTAGCATAAATAGATCTTAAAAAAAAAAAATTAAAAAAATCAGGCTTAGCCCTGCCAGTTCTCTGCATGTAGAATTCCTCTGGACTTGGATAGGAATTTGGGCAGAGAGAGAGCTTTGAATGCTAGCTAGAGACACCTATGGGAGAAAAATGTGTGGATATGCATCTACTAAAAACACCAAAAACGGATGAAGCTAAAAAGGCTGCTTTGGCTCTGTTATGACCCCCATTCTCCCTAGTACTTGATTTATCTGTGAGAAGAGCAATGATACTTGTGTTGCTGCCGTGTACAGTCCATTACTGTTCCCACCCCTGGCTATCTGAGCTGAACTGCGAAACTTTGCTTTGGGCTGAAATGCAGCATAGATGAACCTAGGTTGCAAAGTCTGTGTTGCAATTCCATCCTCAGGGCTGCTCCTTGAACGGGAATGGGCTCCACACAGTTGCCTTGCAGCAAATCTGCAATGCGATCCTCAGCTGCTGGCGTGTGCAGGATCAGCACCGCAGTCCTGCTGCATCCTTGGCAGTGGTGCAAAGTGGCTGTAACTGCAGTGTTTAAGCACTGTATCTGCAGACAGCTGTACAGTATGAAAAGCCTCAAAGGAGCCTGTATAGCTGGAGCAGAAAAACTTTGCTTTTGAGAGCTCCTCAGTATTATCTCACATTGGTAAACCACAGTGTATTATGAGCTCTCTAATACTGCTTCAAACTGTGAAGGGATTAGAGAGCACATTGTCATCATTATAATCAAAGTAACTAAACAATTAACACCCTCCCAAAGTACAGATTTGGTAGACTTGCTGAAAAGACCTCCCAAGTTTTTATCCTAATGACAAAATAGAATTAAACAAGAAGATCTGATTTTTTTATAAAAATTTTAAATGGAAGGCTTTCCTTTAGAAAATTACCCTAATGAAATTATCATCAAGCAAGTCCTTCAGGAAGTGCCCTAAAGAACTACCCTGAAAATGGGATTTAAAAGAAAAGTCGTTCCACCCTCATGGTTTAATGACAGTTAAATTCTCTGTTTTCTTCAAATCCCAGCTGCTATAGATCTTATGGTCAAGCAGAGATCTTCAACAAGAAGTGACTGTTTAGTTGTGACAGAAATGTGTACTCCAAATCCCGGTGAAATCAGTTCTCCAGTGGCCTCAGTCAGGATTTCCAAGCAGGTGGAAAGTCACTGTCTAGCCAGAGCAAAGGGGCAAGGTGCGTTTTCAGGACCATGCATAGGCAAGAGAACTCAGTGTCTGAGGACTCCCCTTGTCTTACCCTTTGCGCAACTGGAGAGTAGTGTGTTACTGCAGACCCTTCCATGAAACTGAACACCCCGCCTTGCCTGTCATTGCAAAAAGTGGGCAGCTGCACGTTTCAGAGTTTTCATGAGATTTCATCAGCCTAGCTGAATTATGTGGGGCAGAAACTGCTTGAACTTTGAACAGATCAAGTCTTGGTTTGTCTTGAAAAAAAACAGGGAAATCTAACTTAAGGTTAACACTTCATTTCAAACATGCATTTTTGTGCCTTTTTTTGCCAATTCCCTTCCTCCAGTCCTAGCACCACTTCTTGCACACAGATACACACACATGTGTTAAAAACAGTGTTTGCCTTGACCTCCCATTTTCTGGATTTTGTCCTTTTATGCTAGCTGCAGTGTATGATTTTAACCATAGATGGCTTTAAGACTAAAAATGGTAATTTCAACCAAATTGAACCAGACTAATGTGTTTCATAGCTAATTAACTCCTAACTCAACACTACTATAAATAACATTTACACACCATTTGTTTGTAAAATGCATTTAAAAATAAAAGGAAGTATCTTGTGTTATAGCCCAAAGGGTCAATAAACAGTAGAAGTATTAAGGTGGTTTAACTCTAAGTTGATTTCATCCCATTGTAAAGATTAACCAAAACCCAGTCTTTTTTGCTTAAGACACATCTATGTATTTTTGGTATTCAACAGTGAAAAAAAAAAAGAATAGTAAAATGGAATGATGAATAGATGCTTTATGAAAATATTGATGAATGAATATTCATTTATTAAAAAGGATTTAAAGATTAAATGTTTACTGTTTTTTTTCTGGGGATAGAGCGAGTGTGATGACTGTCTAAATTTTAATGTTTAATTACATGCTAAAAATCATGCAATGGTTAGTGTTACATGATTAAAAAAACCTACCCAAAACCAACAAAAATTAAAGTATTTTCTTATTGATGCAGAAGTAGCAAAAGGGATTCTTAAGCATTAAACTCCTATATTTCCTAGTGTTTTCTATGGTAGAATATGGAAAAGGGAATCCACTGCATGCACTGTCTTAGCAAGACTCTTACTAGCAAACCAACCTCTGTTCAAGCTGGAGCATTGCCAGTTAGGAGCAGAAACCCTTTGCCTTGCATGAAAGCTCTACCTGCCCAGGACCCAAAGGATACTTGGTTCCAAAACAAGACAGTGCTGTCCTGCTAATTTGTTTAATTAATGAAGTTATAAATATTTCAAAACCAACCAAACAAAAAAATCCTCTCTCCAGCTATGCTAATTGTATCAGGACTGCTGATTGCGTTCATTACGCTTTTTATTGCTAAATATTAATAAGTTGTTTTAGAGGAGTCAGGATAGGGACAGATTCCAGGATGGGTTTTTAAAGTCATCTGGACGGTAGTTCACCAATCCCTGTCCCCAAAACCAAGAAATATTCTGAAGATTTAGAACGCAGTCCATCCTTATAATCAATTGCCATGCTTTGTGCTAGAACAAGCTGTCACATGCTTAATCTCATAGTAGCTAATGATACATGTCACAACTGTTAGGAGCAGATAAAATATTCAGCACCATAGATGTGATTGCAAGGCCTTTGAAGTTAACAGAATGGCTCCCTCTGACTTCTGCACATTTCTGCTAACTTTTAGCAATGCTTCCCAGATCATAAGTAACATCTATTTATTCCAGTCCATAGTAGGAAAGGTTAACGGTGTACCAATCTTAGTTGTGACTGGGAATATCTGGTAAGAGATCTATTTCTTTGTTTATTTTGAAGCTGATGTAGGATAAACACAATCAATAAATTGATTAAGTACTACTTATTAATTTAAAGGAGTTCAGTACTTCTGGAAAAGATCTGCTGTTTTCCTCAAATAAATATGGTCCTATTAGTATCAAGACTATTTCCACAGATGTTTGCTTTATAGTCATACAGTGTCAATTGTCATACTTGAAAACTAAAGCCATGCGGATGAGATATGTAATAATACAAAAATAAAAACTACTGCCCCTAGAATCAACCAGAGTTTAAATTATTGCCTCATTAACTGAACTTTCGGTAATGCTAAAGCAAGTGCAGTATTTGTTTGGACAATATCCCTTACCTTGCAACGAGCTAATGCTTTTTGCTCCAGCATTGCAGCCTAATTTAGATTAGCATCATCTGTTCTCCCCTGGAAAGAAGGGAAAACCCCAAAAGTGGCTGCTTAGGCCAAATTTGGCCCTGGCCTGGCATACCTCCAGTGAGCTACAGAGAGAGGTGCTTCATTTTCCCTAGACAGAACTCCCCACAGCTACTCAGGTTCCTGCTCTGAATCCCTCTTTGGAGGCACCGTACTCTCTCCTTTGACTCCAAAGAGAGCCTTAGGCTAAACTCTAAATTATCCCCCAGCTTACCACCAGCAGTTGACTTCTTTCAGACATTGTTGCTCCTGCAGCGAAAAATGGAAGATAAAGGAGCTACTATCCTAGCTGGCAGGAGCACACCAGCAAGCAGCATGCGTACTCGGGGCTATGATGCATCGCAGAATCATAGTACTGTTTAGGTTAGAAAAGACCTTTAGGTTATTCATTCTAATGCTGCATTTAAATATATCTCAGTTTATGTTCTAGCCTTCAAGAGTTAGCACACTTGTCTCCAGGTGCTAATGCTTTTTATATGAATGTACTTAGGAGTCTGTGGCACAGCATGTGAAGTTTTCTAAAGTCTTTAAATCAGTTCAGCAGCATTTCCCTGGGCATTCTCTCTGTCCTTCACCCATATCATAGGTCAGAGTTTGTGTCACCCTTGCACTAGGTTAACGGCCTGTCTACAGATTACTGAGAGCCCAAGCCTGCAGACGTGTGCTGCCAAGTGATGACTTACTCAGCTATACCATTAGATCTTCTGCTTGTTAGAAAGTATCTCACAGATCAGATGCTATATTAGTCCAATAACTAACTGCTGCTTCACACTTCCTCCATCTAAAATGCCAGTGCTATCATTAGAGACCCCATTTTCCTCTCCTTTGAAAATCACAAGAAAAAGAGAAATTTGCAGGCTGTCAGGCAATCACGAGCCTCTCTCTGTACACACAGGATCAAATTTTGCTCAGGTTATACATTTAATCCACAGGGACAAAAGTAATTTGGTACAAAATTCTTCCTGCTTAGGGTTACTCTTAAGAGTCTGCAGTCCAAAACACCAGTAATGTAGGTAGATGCAAAAGTATTTAAAATTGTTGGCACTGAAGCCTGGACAGCTCCAGGCTGTCAGCAGTGAAGATCCTGGACAGTTCCACACTGGAGGTCTTTTTTCTTCCGGGGATATTTAATATGAACGGCATTAACAACTGTGGGAGCAGGAACCAGCATCCAGTAAAATCCTCCAGTGCAGGCAGCCCAAGAGCTAGGGTGGAGTCAGGTACTTGTAATCCTCTTGCTTTCAAAGGTCTTTCTTCTTGGCTGGGCAGCTGGAGAGTTTTGATGGTGTCATGGTTTAAGCCCAGCTGGTAACTCAGAAGCTTGCAGCTGCTCCTCCACTCCCCACCTTTTATTCCATCCCTCTCCTGGTAGGATGGGGAGGAGAATCTAAAGAATGTAACTCCCATGGGTTGAGGTAAGAGCAGTCCAGTATAACACAAACTGCTGCTGCTACCACCAATAATAATGATGATAAGGGAAACAACAAGGGAAGAGAATATGAAACCAAAAAGGGAAGGAAAGAAAATAAAAACAATAAACACAAATGATGCACAATACAAATGCTCACCACCCACTGACTGATACCCAGCCTGACCCGAGGAGTGATCTGGGCCTTCTGGATGACTCCCCATGACTGGGCATGACGTGCCATGGTATGAAATGCCCCTTTGGTCAGTTTGGGTCAGGTGTCCTCTTTCTGCTTCTTCCCGGCTTCCCATGCCCCTCCTCACTGGCAGAGCATGAGGGACTGAAAAATCCTTGATCAGAGTAAGGATTAACTTAGTAACAACTAAAACATTGGTGTACTGTCAGCATTGTTCTCAGACTAAAGGTGAAAACACAGCACTGTACCAGCTACTAAGGAGAAAAATCACTATTACAGCTGAACAAGGAGAGATGGTAATTCCAGCTCAGCTGAGAATGGTCCCAAGACATGATCCAGAGCACCCTTTGGGCAAGTACTCTAGGCATCTTCCTCTGATGTAAAAAGCTGACAAAGCACTACATCTAACTGCATCTTAGATAGAGGGGAGCCTCCTGTCATGAAAAGGCTTTAGGTGCCAAGCAGTACCAGTGAGTGCCTTCAAGGCATGGATTCCCCCTAAGCTCCGTATTTCATGCCACTGCTCCTGGACAGTTGCACAATGGTTGTGCTGTTTTGCCTCTAAGAGCTGTCTTTTTCACCTGTGGCTGCAGAGGACACATGGGCTGAATTTGTTCCATCTCTCGTGGCACATTTATCTGGGGCCCCTCAGTCTTTGTAGACCCTATTTATCATCAATCATGCAACATACTATCACCCCAAGGGCTATTTAAAGCCAGCATCTTGGATTTACTTTTAGTAATTTTTAATTTTAATTCTTTGACTAGCTGCAAAACCAACCTCCAGATAAATCTGTGAGTGACAACAGAGGGAACTGTGTGCACAACAATGCTGCTGCATGATGCTCTGCAGCTGAAGTTGCCACGCTTGAAGTTTCTATGTGTCAGGGAGCGCAAGAGAGAATAGTGCCAGAGAAATGCAAATAATTCCTACACTTGCCTAGTTTTATAATGTTTTGGACTAAACTGTTGAAGTTGCAGATGACAAAAGACATCCTGTGATGCGAGTGATCCCATATCATGATCAACACCATCCCACTCGCCTTCCCTTCAGTATCGGTGAGAGCCAAGTGTGGGTTTACAGCTTTGGCTGGAAACTCAGGACCACGTTGGGTGCTGGGAAATAACTTCTAGTTGCTTATTGGTATCAAAAAACTGTGGCATGACTTCATTTGAAAATGGGAACAATTTCAAGACATGTTTTCCCATGAACTTAACACTCCTGACTTTGCTTTGTTCTAAGCTGGAAGCTACTGCATCATTAACTTGTGTTCAAATTACCATTTATGTTTTCATTATTTAATGTGAAGCATTGAGTTTTTTGTTGGTTTCTGTAAAAATACCATAACCATTTGCATCAGGAAAGTAATTATTCAGTCTAATAAATGCATACACAACCACACATAGTGCAAGCTGTTAATAGTGAAACAATCTAAAGGATACTCATAACCTGCTACTACTGCTTGGACATTACGTATAATACTGTCGACAATTCAGTTTGCAAAGTATACTTAGTTTATTATGACACAGATTGCATTTTTCTCCATGGGCATTTAATACAGCATACTTCCATGTATCTCATTTGCTTTGACAAGGCAGATTTTGGTGAAGCCAGCACTGGAACAATTTCCTAATGACCTCACTGATGTTAAATTTCTCTTGATCATCATTTCTTGCACACCTGTAACACTGTGAATGCAGATGACAGTTTTGACATTCACAAAGATGTAGGTTTAATTATCATCTTGATTACTTGAGCTGAAAAGCCAGATGCCTAAATATCATGAAAGGTCGAGTAGAACAAATCCTGATAGTTGGTATCTTTCAGTCTTAGAAGTGTTGTTTGGATTGAAAGGCAACTTAAAGAATAACAACAAGTAATTGGAAAATCAAGGGCTTTTTGATTTTGCATAACTCTCTTCCTGTACAAAGAATGGTCTAAACATTGTTTAAACAAGAAATTGGTCCTAAAAAATGCATGAATTAGAGCTGGAATACCAAAACCATGCAAATTACCTTAAACAGAACAAAGAGGAAAAGTACCCAAGACACCAAGATATATAAAGATCTGTTAGTTTTTCCCTGTGTGCCATGGTAGGTAACACTTTATTGCTGAGAGTCTTACATAAAGCACAGCAAGCCTACTCTTTTACAGCAGAGAATTTGTCAATATCCTTCACTTTTATGTGCACTATTTATAAATCTATTTTCTAAAGTAATTTGAGGGTTGTAAAATCATACCATTATTTAGTACACAGCTCCTCATGGATTCTGGGTTATAAACTGTTAGGTAAAGAGTGGAAGAAATGTCTGCTAATCACTCATTAATCTAGAAAAGATTCAAGGAAACGATTGTTATTTAGAGTCCTGATCCAAAGCCCATTATAGCCAACAAAAAGCTCCCAGAGGTTTTGACAGGCATTGCATGCCACCTGAAATTAATAGTCAGAATGAAGGAAAATTTACATATTAATTGATTACATAAAATTCAAGTCACAAAAAAATGCCAGAACTTAAGACATCTATGGGAAAGATCAAAATACAGTAGAAGATTGAAACCTGAAATTGCAATGGCCACAAGGGATAGAAATTTGTGTGATTTTAGTTTAATCAAGTGCATTCCTTCTGGTAAAGTGACAAACAGGCAGGTTGGATTTTTGTTTGTTCATGGATAGTCACAAAACCCAGGCTTGTTCCTTAGTAAAAAAATGTCAAACCAAATAAAAAACTTCCAAACCACCCCAAAAAATTGGAAGCAGAGCAACCTCTGACAGGTCAGACAGTTCTTCCTACCTCTGGAGGCAGACTGACATCCTACTGCAATAGATAGGTATTTTAATTATTTTATTAATATGAATGTGGATATAATATTAATACTATTATTCTTATTTAATAATTATATATACATATTGCATGCTTTGTTGAAATTGAAGCCTCATACAAAAGCTGATTATATTTAACCATGTTATTGCAGCTCAAAACTGTGGAACAGCTTTGATTTAGGAAGCGCAGAATTTTTGACCAGAAGCTGCCTTCTGATGTACAAAAGTAAAAATAGGGCCTGATTGTTGTGCTGTTTCCTGTCCACTGACAACACCCTGGCAGTCTGAGAATAAGTTACTACAAGTTTAAATGAGGACAGAGAAATCACAGCAACCAAAAAAGATGAGAGCCATGAGGTGGAAAGGCAAGAGGGACTACCCTCATGCTGCTGATAATGTAGCAATTTTGGAAGAATTTCTGTTTAATAGTTAGGTGGCCCATTTGGAGTTCAGTGCTAGCTGGCATGTCAAACGATCTTGAAAAGTATATTTAGTAGCTTCAGCTGCAATAAGAAAAACTGATGATAACCACTGAAGCACTGTCTTCATGGATATACACCTTTTTGTATTGTAAAATGATTGTAAAACATGAAGGTAAGAGCTTCAGGGGACTGGCAGGATGAGCATCTGATAGCTAGTTGCGGAAATTTTCAGTGCACTCTGTCCTCCTTATAGCTGCTAGATAATGAAAGACTGCCAGCAAATCCTCCACTCATTTCCATTTTCATTGGCTTTTTCTGAGAGCAAGACCTGAACATTAGGAGCATCCTGCTTTGTCAAAGCCAGGCAGTGCTGTCATTCACTCCTTTTCATTCAGTGATCAGGCTCTACCTTTAAGTCCCAGAGATTGCTCCAATGGCTCCAGCTGAGAGGACGCTGCAGACACTCACTGCTCAGATAGCTAAAAATCTCTCCAGGCTGAATGTATTTATAGCTGATCTTTTTCCCCCATTTTGTTCTTTTGCCAAAATTACCCCTTAGCTCAAATAGCCCTTCTCCATCTGGAATTTACCTTTTGATATATTTCTAGAGAGAAATCACATCTTTTTCAGCCTTCCCTTTGCTGAGCTAAACCAAATTCAGCTATTTTTAGTCACATTGTGCTTTTCTCTCCCCTGTCCACCATCTTAGTCTTTTTCTCACCTGTTGCAGAAAATAATAATCATAACCCTCTTTCTGAATCATAAATGACAAAAAAATATTATATACTGTTCCTACTGTCTTTGTTCCTCCCAATGACATCCTCTCTTGTGTTGCTTTGACACACTCTCCCAGTAAGCACTGTCAGTCTCTTCCCATGCCCAGCCCTTAGCTCATAATTTATTTTCAATCTTCTCTTGTGTCTCTAATTCTCTCTTCCCTATGCTGTCTACTTGACCTCAGATGTAAGGAAAGGAATGCGTGTTAACACATATTATAGGGAAGGAGAGACCTTGAATTAAAGGTGAAGGGAAAGCTTGCATTTCATCTCATTGATGAATAACAGAGACTAAGTCCTCAGTGTCTTTCATCAAGTTTCACTGACAAGGCAAGAACAGGTTCTGGAGCATAGAGAAAACCAGACATCAACAGGTGATGGGCATTTTCAAAGGTGCAACATTTCCTCCATGAGGTCCTGAGGCTCAGACCTAATGCACCTCTGTTATGACATGAACATTAATGCTGTCAGAAAAAGACTTTAAACACTGCATTACCTCGGGGTTTGAAACTGAGGCCATTGTCCAGGCATGAAGCAAGGTGCTTGGGATGGGGCTGGGGCATACTGCAGCACCTACTCTTGCCAGCTCAGCTAAGCATTAAAACTGCTCACAAATGTCACGCTTAATAACCACCCAAGGGAAACTGGCAGTAATAGCAACAACCAAGCACGGAGCAGAGAGGTGCACTGTGCTTATGACAAATTGCAGGTGTCTCTGGCTGCCTGGTATGGGTCATGCCCTGCAGGCACGGCCAGCAGCCTGCAAGAGCAGGGCCATTTCAGGAAGATAGAGTTTTCCCAGTGATGCACAGACCTGTTTTAAAACCCACCACTGAATATAAGCTTATAAGCTGACATTTTCTAAAATCACTAAAACTGCCCTTTCTTTTCTTCCTTTTATTTATTTATTTATTTATTTTGGCACTCCACTTTTTTTGGTGCTGCATGGAGACCTGAGCTCCAAAATGTCCCTGCTGAAAATTGAGCCCCATTCCAGTCCCAAGTCTAGTTGTGATGCCACAGCCAGCTGTGACGCGCTGATTCTAGTGCAAAATGGGAAGATGCCTTGTTTGACAGGACAGAAAGACCCTGAAAACAAAGCTAAGGAATAAAGCTGTTTAGTAGAGGGACCTGATCCGCAAGCAGCTGTTGAACAATTAAATTGTTGGTGTCAGTCTTCTCTATGCCTAATACCTGTTACTCCACAAAGGTGTCATGGACTGAGTGCTACACCTGGGTTTGAGTGCACCAATGCTCAGGATGAGCTGAAGGCACCTCTGTAAGGAAAGTGCCTGTTTTGGGGCTGAGGAAGTTGTGGAAAAGAGCTGATATTTATTTGAAGCCCCGCTCTTTTGTAACTCTTTTTGCCGAACATAGCCTCAAAGTGTTTTTGTCAACAAGACAGGCAGGGAGGATGGGAAAGTAAGCGTCTGGTCTCAATGCACCTTCCTAAGAGGGCATGTTTTTCTAGCTCCAGGTGTGCTGGGGTCTATCTCCAGATGCCTTCATTTCATCATCATCTGAAGAATGAAGGAGCTGATGGGATGCCATCTACAGCTGATCCTAATGGTGCCTGAAAAGCTGATCTGTGAAGGGTCAAGTGCAATAAAAAGAGCAATTTGTGTTCTTAAATACATATCTTATTTGGACTCCAATCCTTTTAGGTTTCATATTGTATCCAGTTCATATTGTACCAAGGATGAAAGCAACCTTGAAAGGCTTGAATGCTGTGCTGAAATTCATTCTCATCAGAGCTGTTAGTGGAGAACAAGAGGATTATTTATGTTTTTCACATAACAGAGTATACTTCTCACAGCTGCAGTTGCGGGCTTTTTTAATCTGATTGCTGACTTGAAATGTAAATGACTGTAAAATTTAAGGACACATTTAAAAATGCAAATTTTCACATACTATTTTCCATTGCTCATGAGTAGTAATTTTGTTTTGTCTGGGGATATTTTTTTGGAAACTTCTCAGGAAGTTAAAAAGCCTAGCTTAAACTATGGAGATACATTCTTATACAGACAAACACAAATGCATGTAATATTAGGAACATTCTTTGCACATACTGAAGAACAAACACATTACAGTTAAGCATGCTTTCTGCAACCTTAATTCCCATTGCTGTATGTGAATTAATTCAGTAAGTTGCAGGTCCTTATTGCCATTATTTTTCCTGCAGTATTTACATATCAGTGTGGGCAGAAGTTTTAACAACTGTTTAGCTAAATAGTCTAAATATTTGAAGCTGGTGGGCATGCTTGGATGCTCAAAAATTTCAGTCAGCCATCTGAAAATGTAAGTTTGCCCTCCAGAGCAAGGCTCTGTGATGGTAGGTGCGGATGCGGGTGTGCAGTTTGGACTAAGCAGATACTCCATGGTTGCCGGCAGCTCCTGGATTGGATGCAGTGATGCTGGTAGCCCCTTCCTTTCTATTTTTAAAGATCTTGGCCTTTAATGTTTGTGCTAGATTATAGCTGTGTACTTGCTAAAATAGTGGGATGAATCCTACTTGGTGGAACAAATTGCTCTCACTGAGAACAAAACCAATCAGTTATTAACATAACATGCCAGTAGGAAGCTTGCCAAAGTTGACTTGGGCCTCCAGGCAATAATGCTGCGCAAATAGCATTAGATTGCAACTAAAAGCCTGAAACTGAGACACACGAGAATTGCAGCGCAGATGTGTAGCAAGCAGAAAGAAGTAGAAGACATAGGAAACGTCTGTAACAAAGTGGGAAGTTTGCAGCTTTGCTGCAAAAATACTCTGAAAAACAAGCTGGCAAGTCAGGGCCATGGTTTTTGCATGTACATCCAGTGTACCCAAGAGGGACTAACTAATTTTCAGAGAGAGCTGCTCTGCAATTTCTCCAAAAGTCTGATTACTGGTGTCTATCTAAGGTTGGGACATCCAACAACAAGCCCCTAAAATTGCTTACTATCTTAGCTGAGATCATAAAAGGAAAATCAGAAATCATTTGCAGACAAATATAAACTCAAAGTGGATCAAGCTACAGCCTATAGTAACTTCCCATGGAGTTTTGCACCCTCCGAATTTCCAGTCGATGTGATGAATGGGAGCTGATTTTCAGAGATTTTATTTTTTAGGTTTTGTGGAGTGGATTTTTTTATACACAGCAGAGTTCAGTCAGTGGATCTAGAACATTTTAAAGGTATTTTTAGGAGGCTTAAAGCAGGATTTAGTTTCTGGTTGCTGAAACCTGATAGCTGATATATACACACACATGTAGGCAGGAAGGCTCAAAGGGAATTCCTGAAAAAAACCTGCACCAAGCTGCCTGTGGTTTTTCATCAACTGGAGACAGCATGACCTTAATTGAAAGCAGAATGACCATGACTTCACAGCTCTTCATAAAGCCTAACAAATCCTTCTGAGAGGCAGAGCTTAGGAGCTTGGCATGGCTTCCTTGTGGGTCTGAGAGGGAGACCCAGGCAAGCATCTCTAGTGCCATACAGCTCTCTGCTGTAGCTCAGACATATTTACACCATGCTCCATTGCATCATGTAAACATGCCCTTCATGTCCATTCTGCTAATGTCTGAATGGTGCACATGTACAGTATAATCAGTTGCATAAAGGCAGGGGTATAAATAACAGCAACTGATTAGGAGAACATTGCAATTAATCATAAGAATGCAGGCTCGATGAACTCTGTTGTCATTTTTAATGTACCATGCATTATAATTAGAGACACCCAAGGGGAATTGTAGGCATTTGCCAGTGCAGAGACGTTGAGTACAAGAGTTCTGCATCAAGAGTTTGTTCCCATGCCATTTGTTAGGCTGTTGGAGATTTCTTCGTGAATCGTGAGTTGTGTCTCAGTGCTGGCTAAAAAACTGAGAATGAAAGAAAAGAAAGTAAAGAAAGAAATGAATAAAACCAGGTCCAAACTATTCCTTTATATTTCTATAGGGCTGCATGTGGTTCCATAGCGTCTGCAAGAACTGTGAGAGTATTGCAGAAGAAATCCCTTTGCATGCTGAGCTCTGAAGAAAAGCAGTGCCTGCACAACTGAGCTGTGTGCGGTGAAGTCTGGTACAGACAGCCTAAGACATTAGTTATGGTCAACTTTGATGATTCTTCATGCGATTAACTTATATGTGATCCACATACAAGGTTAAATGGTTTTCCCACAGAAGGTTCCTGTTTTCCTTAATTTAATAACCCATTCATTCTGTGCACCATCCATCAATGTATACTTTTTCAGACACACTATTCTCCTTGGAGAAGGGGAAATATAACTGCCATTTTTAAAAGAAAGAAAAAAAAAAAGGCCTAGAGAACTAGAGGCTGGTCAGTCTCACTTCAGTGTCCATCAAGATCAGGAAGCAGATCGTCCTGGAAACTATGGAAAATAGGGACATGACCAGAGACAGCCAACATAGCTTCACTAAGGGCAAATTCACTATGTGACTCTTTTACAAGGGCAAAGTGGTGAGGCACTAGAACAGGCTGCCCAGAGAAGTTGTGACTCCCCCATCCCTGGCAACCTGGCAGGTTGGATGGGGCTTTGAGCAACCTGGTTTAGTGCAAGATGCTCTTTGTCCATGGCAAGGAGGTTGGAACTGGATGATTTTTAAAGGTCACTTCCAACCCAAACTGTTCTATGATTCTGTGGATTATTTTCCCAAATAATCTGCTTGTTTGTGGAACATCCACCAAATTATGTGCAGATTGATGACATTTAGACACAGTAACTTCCTGGTATTTTTCCAATGATATCCTGAATCCATGTGATTCTGGATAGTTTTAGTATAATCTTGGTCACACATAGATTCTTCCTTTAGAGTTCGCAAATTTCTCAGGGCTCCTTGAAAGTAGTCTTGCATAGCAACAGGTATTCAGGCACAGTCAACATGGGTTCACAAAGTGAAAGTCTGTTTAACTAATTTTATATTCTTCTATGATAAGGTCACGCACCTCATGGATGAAGGGAAGATGACAGTGTAGTTTTTCTGGATTTTAGTAAGGCTTTTGATACTGTCCCTCACAGCATCCTTCTGGACAAGTTGTCTGACTGTGGGATGAGTGGGTTCAGAGCGTGCTGGGTCAAGAACTGGCTGAAGGGCAGAGCCCAAATAGTTGTAGTGAATGGGGCTCTCTGGTGACCAGTCCCCACCAGTGTTCCTCATGGCTCAATTCTAGGGCCAGTTCCGTTCAATGTTTCTGTCAAAGATCTGAACGCAGGAGTTGGATGCACCATTAGCAAGTTTGCTGCTGATACCAAACTGAGAGGTGTTGTTGACTCTCTTGAGGGACAGGAGGCCTTGCAGAGGGATCTAGATGGATGGGAGCATGGACTATGATTAATGTGGCAAAATTTAACAAGTTGAAATGCTGAATTCTGCACCTGGGACTGAGTGACACTGGACACAAGCGTAATCTGGAAAAGGAGTGGCTGGGGAACAGCAGATCCCCGCAGAAAGGGATCTGGGGGTGCTGGTCAGCAGCAGGCTCCATAGGAGTCAGCAGTGTGTGTCCTGGTAGCCAGGAGGGCAAACCGCACCCTGGGGTGCATCAAACACAGCATTACCAGCCAGTCAAAAGAGGTGATTGTCCTTCTGTATTCAGTGTTGGTGCAGCCTCACCTTGAGTACCGTGTGCAGTTCTGGGCCCCACAATTTAAGAAGGATCTGAAGGTACTCAAATGTGAACAGAGGACTCAAATGTGAACAAAACTGGTGAAAGGGCTGGAAGGCATGTCTTGTGAGCAGCTGCTAAGGACTCTGGTCTTGTCCAGTTTGGAGAAAAGAGGCTGAGGGGCAACCTCATTGACCTCTACAGCTTCCTGAGGAGGGGATATGGAGACAGAGGTGCTGAGTTTTTCTCATGTGACAGGACACATGGGAATGGCTCAAAGCTGCATCAAGGTAGAGTCAGACTTCTTAGTGTTAGGAAGCATTTCTTTACTGAGAGGGTGGTCAAACACTGGAACTGGCTTCCTGGAGAGGTGATCAGTGCCCCAAGCCTGTCAGAGGCATTTGTCCAATGTCCTTAATGACATGCTTTAATTTTTTGTCAGCCCTGGATTGGTTAGGCAGTTGGACTAGATGATCCTTGTAGGTCCCTTCCAACTGAAGCTGGCTATTCTAACAATATATATGCTATCATGTTACATTGGTATACTATTTATACATATATTTATTGTATACACTATATATATATAATGTCATAGATTTATACATATATACCCTTCTAATTTCTTATTACCAAAATCTAATTAAGGCAAAATTATCGAACTTGTTTACCTACATTAATTTGATTGTTTTCAAGCTACTATACCTTGGATGGCATTTCTAGCAGACTTTCAGTCATATTTAAAAGACATCCTGACATTTTGAAGAGTAGGGCAATAAAGCTACCTCAGGAGATCCCATGAGATAGCTGGTGGTTTGATTTGTTTAGTCAGACAATATCTGTAAGTCTCATACATATACACTAGGGTTCAGAGGAAGCAGAAGATTGTTGAGAGACTGAAGTAAGAGCCTCACAGCATAGTTAAGTGGTTTTTTCCCCTGTGAGATTACAACTTGCATAAAATGTGACATAGACTAGTCTGAGCTAGGAGGGAAATTCAAGAAGGCTGGAGAATAGAAGAACACTTTCAAGAGCCTTCCTGAATATTTATCATGTTTGGGATATATATGAGATCATCCTTAGGGTCAAAGACTCCTGGGTATCTAATTCAAAAAGTTAAACACTGTTAAGTTCTTTTTTTCCCTCAGAGGTTCCCTTTCTTCAATCATGTATCTGAGGAGAGACATCGGGCATCACCCAGAAAGATTTTTTTGTAAGCAGGTATGAGGAATAGAAACAGCACAGTAACGGGCTTTTGTTTGTGATTGAAAGGCAAATAAAGATCACAAGTGCATGCACACTACTTAAGAAGCTTGACACAAAAGACCACCTGCTATTAATATCCTTCTCTAATTCAAAGAATTTTAGGCACATTAATTTTCAGTTTGATGGACAGCCCAAACAGTTTGAATTAAAGCAGGAGGTTTACAAATCTCCCACCTTTGCCTGTCAGCAACCAGAGCTACTCCAACTTGTAATTGGAGAGAAATCAAATCTAAAAGAGGGAAAGGAGGACGATAGGATGTGCCATAAAGAGAAAAGTAGATACAGGTAGTCCTCTTGGTCACAGGCAGTTATTATGGCTATCCACACAGTGTCAGGAGACACTGGCTGGCTATGCTGACTCCAAGAATGAATTTGGCACATGTGGCCACCGCTTCACATTCTGATGAACTTTGGTCTCCTGAATACCTACTTGTAGATAAAGGGGAAGACAGAGAAGACATTTAATACCATTGAGACAAACCAGCATTTTTTGGTGTTTCCTGTTAATGCATTTTTACAAAGGCCTTGCAGAGAATTTTCCATCTGCACCCGTCTCTTTCCCATGCTGTTCTAACTTGAAGATTATAAGTATCTCAACAGGTGGAAGATCCCAACAATACCATGGGAATGGTGCAAATCTGCTTCCACCCAGATGAAGCGAGTATTGTTGTTCCTGTTATTGTTTTCTGTCCCTAAAGTGCTCTTCTTCTGCTGTGGCCCTGAAGAGGAAGCATGCAAATATATACTGACCCTTAGGACCAAGAGACAAATGACCATATGGATACATTTTGTAACTAGATATTAAAACTGCTGGTTCAGAAAATCACTAGCTTGCACAACTCATGCACAGTTACAGAGGAGTGAGTGATGGTACTAGGAAGCAATGCTCAAAGACTTTTCCACTGAGAAAATGTTACCTCCAAGTCATCACAGCACCACTGACTTCATTGCATTAGCTGTTCGATTACACCCCTGTTACTCAGGTAAAAATTAGACTTAGTGGGACAAAAATATGGTAGAAAAAACAAAAACAGCAAACAAACAAACAAAACCCCACAAAAAAACCAAAAACAAAACAGATGACAAATCACAGAGGAAAACAAAATGTTTGTCACTGATAAGAGACAGCTGTTATCCAGGTTATTCCTGAAGTACAGATGGCTCGAGTTTCCTGTTCATCTGGATTTGAAAAATTACAGAAAAAAAATGGAATCCACTACAAAATTGTCATTTAAAAATTACCCAACAGTGTTATGCCTTTGTTACACTGCTGGACAAGAAAATAAGTGGTTCTTTTGAGGGGATCAGAGCTGTCAGTTTGAACATTTGATGCCCTCATTCTCAGTGACATCCAAGGAAAATCTAGGCACTGGTTAGGGCTGAGGTTGGATAGCATTAATGATGCAGGTATCAATGAAGAACATTTTTGCTTTCTGCTATTTCTCCTTCTGGAATAAATACCTTGACCACAGCAAAGCCAGTGCCAAAAGGAGAGGCTGCACAAGAGTTTCCTAATGAGATCTGCTTTCTGTAGAGTAGGCCTTTGTAATGGTGTCTTACTGCAGTTTCTCCTTCCTCAGTGAGGGTACCAATGATCTCTATCCTTCATTTTCTTGCTATTGCTGTTATTAACAGAAGGAAAGATGATTTGTTTATTTTTGGTTTGCCCTTCAACAGTCTGGAGAATGGCTACTTGACTGCAACCGGCCACCCAAGATTTGAAAAACATAATTTGCTCCTCTCAGTTTTGGTTCTTACATGCTGTCACTCACCAAGGTGTCTCAATGTCTGAGGCAGGGGAAAGGAATCACTTCTCTCCCTTCATCGAATCACAGAGGAGCTTAGGCAAAAATCTTAGAGCAGATCACTAACTTCTAGCAGGAGGGGGGATCAACTCACCTTCCTCATGTTGTCCCAGTACTTGGCACAGAGTGGGAACATGGCTAGAAAACAGCCTAGCTTTGCCTCCTCTTCAGGCACAAAGACCTTCCTGCAAATACGTTTCTATCAGTCTATTAAAAAATTAATTTCCAGCTATATCACAGAATATAGGTAGTATATATCAGGTAATATACAGCAGGTAATATATGAACTCTGAGATCAAGACAGAGGCTAAGCAAGCGCCTGGATGCTCCTAAGCCACCTCAGCTGGGAAGAGATGTACAGGATCCCCTTGGGGCTTAAGGTAACAAAGTACTTGCCAAGATAGCCTCTCCTCTGATACTTCCTACACTCCTAGGAGGAGAGGAGAGAAGAAGGCAGGGTTCAACTGGTATTTGTCAGGCGTCTAACTTTATTTAGGTACTCACACTGTTTACTTAGGCACTGTACCTAATTTACAGAGGTAGACTTCCTCTCAAAGAACAATTTAAAGCCCCTTGGGGACTCTCCTCCTCTTTTTTGCCCTCTGGACTTTCCTTACCTACTCTTCTTTCTTCGTAGGAAACGAGGCTTCAGTCTGAGACACTTGATGGTAGCTATTTATACCTCTGAAGGTCACTTTAGGAGCCCACTGATTAAAGATGATCTATCAGTTTCATAAACACACTCCAGTCCCATTTGTATCTATAGCACATCAGTGCCTTCAGTGATAGATGGAAATTCAGTAATTATTTATCTAATAAGTTGTGAGGCCATAAAGGCTAGGATATATCTTACTGCAGAGGAGACAAAAGATTTTATTGAATAAAAGCAATCACTAGAGTTGACTGTGTGCAATATTAAAAAAGTAGAGAAGCCATCTGTCTTTTCTTCATGGAGAACAATTTTGTGTGTTATGCAGTCATTAATACTGGAAGAGTTTGCTATATTTGTTCAAAGTGAAGCTAGCACTGTGCCTAACGGAGCACCAATTAGGGTTCCTAGAAGTCCAAATGCTGTGGAAGTAGATAAGTGAGTTACCCAGCTACGAAAACCAATGCTATCACACTCATGGATTCCTGGTATAGAGCCACGCAAACAGCAAAATGCGAAAGTAACATTTTTTTTTAGAAAATCTTCTATGCCCTCTGTCTTCACATGTGTGGTTTTAGCACAGGTGCCTATAAGACATTCACATATGTCCTGTAGAAACCAGTTAAGCACTGTTCCATTTATAGTTCACTGGAGGAAGCTGATGGAATAATGTTTCATTATACTTATCAGCATTAGCTTATATACATACACACACAAACTGTATATAGACTTCTTAGGGGTTAATTTCAAACATACAAAAGACTGAGCACTAAACACTTAATTTAAGCAAAATCTACAAACTGTATAAAGGGCATTAATGCTCCAAACTCTTACAGTAAAAATGGATATCATTATGCAGATCAGTGGATGCTGCCTCTCATTAACTTCAGCCCTGGCTTAACATGGAACTCAAGAAGCTAAAATAACACTACTATCATTGCCAAAAAAAAGCACTCATGACTGGGGAAGACTCAAATTTTGCTTGTGTAATTTGAATGTAACACCTCTCCTCTAGTGCGTATGACTTATGAGAGACTCTTTACATCTTCAGGCAGTACTTTTCCAATGTGACACTGGTAACAATTAGTATACATGTCATCAAAAACTGATTTGCGCCTGCTTCTGACTCTGCTTGTGTTTAAGGTCATTAAGTCTACAAATAGCCTTTTTTTTCTTTATAGTAGTTTTGCGTAACGTCTCCATAGCTTCCTAGAAAACACAGAAAAGCAAACCAGAGATCCTTTAGGTGCTATCCTTTTGACACTCTGAAGAATTTTGTGAGCTGGTAAATATGCTCCCCCTCCATCAGAGGAAATAACTTGCCTCGCAGACAGGACAGCAGTACCTTCTACCACACCTCACTTGGCCTTTGGCCTGAGTTTTGAAGGCTGTCTAACCAGTCAGCTGAGACAAAGAAGAACAAAGGCAATGTTTTAAGAAGAAGAAAAGAGCTACAGTAACTCTAGAGGACTCAGGAAGACGTGAAGAAGGGCTCACATTTGATTTCTTGTTTCTAGTGGTGTTTGCAAAGCCCTAGAGAAGTCTGTTGGGCCTCTGGCATCCTGCTGATGCAGAGCTGGGCTCTTGTTCCTGCTAAGCACATGAAGTCTTTAAAAACTGGGGCTATAACTCCTTATCCAGTTGCTTGTTTCTCCATTACTTTCTGAGGAAGAAATGAATCTCCAGCTATGAAATGGGTGTTATGATTCCAGTTATGATATGAGTGGATAAAGAAAAGATTGGGAGGATGACAGCTCTTGTCATTTCAGGAGTAGCTGCAGATCAGACGGAACCGCGTTTTTGAAATTGCCCTGTTTCTGTCTTTAAAAGAAATCTGCTCTGGTGACCTGCCGATGTACACCTATTGAAGTACTGCTCTATCATTGGTGGTAGTTGAGAAACACCCACAGGAGAATAGGAATTTCAAGTAGGAGAAGGCAAAGAAGTGGATAAATGAAGCTGACGCTAGCAGAGTCTCACAGAAGAGCTGAGCCATAGAACAGAATCCTAGAATAGTTAGGCTTGGAAAGGACTTTAAGATCACTCAGTTCCAACCCCAGTGCCATGGGCAGGGACAGCTCACACGAAACCATATCACCCAAGATTTCATCCAACCTGGCCTTAAACACTGCCAGTGATGGAGCATTCACAACTTCCCTGGGCAACCTGTTCCAGTGCCTTACAGTCTTTACAGTAAAGAACTTCTTCCTTACATCTAACTTAAACTTCCCCTATTTAAGTCTGAACCCATTACCCCTTGTCCTATCACTACAGTCCCTAATGGAGAGTGCCTCCCCAGCATCCCTGTAGGCCCTCTTCACATACTTGAAGGCTGCTATGAGGTTTCCATGCAGCTTTCCCTTCTCCAGGCTGAACAGCCCCAACTTTCTCAGCCTGCCTTCATATAGGAGGTGCTCCAGTCCCCTGATCACCCTCACGGCCCTCCTCTGGACTTGTTCCAACTGCTCCATGATCTTCTTACATTAAAGACACCAGAACTGTACAAAATACTCCAAGTGAGGTCTCACGAGAGCAGAGTAGAGGGGCAGGATCATCTCCTTCTACCTGCTGGTCACGCTTCTTTTGATGCAGCCCAGGGTATGGTTGGCTTTCTGGGCTGAGAGCACACACTGAAGCTGACTCATGTTAAGTTTCTCGTCACCCAACACTTCCAAGTCCTCTGCAGGGCTGCTCTGAATCTCTTCTCTGCCCAACCTGTAGCTGCTCCTGGGATTGCTCCAACTCAGGTGTAGGACCTTGCACTTGGCTTGCTTGAACTTCATGAAATTGGCATTGACCCACTTGTCAAACTTGTTAAGGTCCCTCTGGATGGCATTCCTTCTTTCCAGCGTATCAACCGAACCACACAGCTTGGTGTCGTTGACAAACTTGCTGAGGGTGCACTCAATCCCACTGTCCATGTCACTGACAAAGATGTTGAACAAGATTCGATACAAACCAGCCCGAGGGACACCAGTCATTACCAGTCTCCAGCTGGACATTGAGCCACTGACCACAACTCTTTGTGTGCAGCCATCCAGCCAATTCTTTATCCACCGAGTGGTCCATCCATCAAATTGATGTCTCCAGTTTACAGACAAGGATGCTGTGCAGGACAGTGTCAAATACTTTGCACAAGTTCAGGTAGACAATGTCAACTGCTTTGCTCCTATTCATGACTTCTGTAGCCCCATCATAGAAGGCCATCAAATTGGTCAGGCATGATTTGACCTTGGTGAAGCCATGCTGGCTGTCACCAGCCACCTCGTTGTGTTTTATGTGCTTTAGCGTGGTTTCCAGGAGAATCTGCTCCAAGATTTTGCCAGGCACAGAGGTGAGACTGACTGGTCTGTAGTTCCCTGGGTCATCCATTTTCCCATTCTTGAAAATGGGGGTTATATTTCCCTTTTTCTAGTCACTGGGAACTGAGTGCCATGATTTTTCAAACATGATGGGCAGTGGCTTAGCAACTTCATTCGCCAGCTCCTTCAGGACCTGTGGATGGATTTCATCAGGTTCTATGGATTTGTGATCTTTCAGATTGTTAAGATGATCTCAAACCTGATCCTCTGCTACAGTGGGCCCAAGGTCTTCATTCTCACAGTCCCTGCATCCACCTTCCAAGACTTGGCTGGTGTGGTCAGAGCATTTGCCAGTGAAGACTGAGTCAAAGAAGTCATTGAGAACCTCAACCTTCTCCAAAGCCAGGAAGGCCAGTTCTCCCATTAGTTTCTGGAGAGGGCCCACATTATCCCTAGTCCGTCTTTTGCTTGCTACATACCTATAGAATCCCTTCCTGTTATCTTTCACATCCTTTGTCTGACTCAGTTCTAACTGGGCCTTAGATTTCCTGACCTGGTCCCTAGCTTCCTGGACAGCATCCCTGTATTCTTCCCAGGCTGCCTGTCCTCACCTCTACTTTTTGTAAGCTTCTTTTTCCCCTCTAAGTTTCCTCAGCAGCTCTTTATCCATCCATGGAGGTCTTCCAGCCATCCTGCCATATTTCCTTCTATTTGGGATACAACACTCCTGAGCTGGTATTCTCTTTCTTGCTTCTTTTCTGCTCTTTTCTCATGTCATTGAGACCGTGATACTAATTTCAGCTTTGAATCACAACGAATGTAGTCTTCAACTTCTGTCATTTTGATTTACGTCTTTTCAGGGAAATTTAAGATTTTCTGAGGACTTTGAGGAGTTTAATGTGCAAATTCTGTAAATTCAGCAGAAGCCTAGTGCAATTCCATATTGCGGCCTCCCTGTTCATAACTTGTGGATGTTGAAAGAGTTGGTTTCAAGACATTCCTCTTCCATGCTACACCATTTAGAGTGCTTCCACTTTAGACTACAATGTTTTCTGTTAACATGAAATACAGACAATCTTTCACAGCTTGTGATATACCTTCTTTGGTGATACTTTTTCAACATAGCCACATTTCTGAAAAGGATAGGTTACCACTGAATGCCCAGAAATGGACAATCACTATAAAGTATCAGACTCAGTTCTCAGCAGAAACCACCTGGTGATTGTAGGACCCACACTAATATAATGCAGTCTTATCTGAAATCTGATTAGTAAGCTTGATGTCCCTATGAACTTAACAACGGCTGGGAGACGCAGCTAGAAGTGAAATGAAGCAAAACATGGGCTGATCCTGAAAGGCATGATTAAGTACTTTGGTTTGCTTCCATGAACATCAGAATGACAGGATGAAATATTTTAATTAACCTAGCTTTTGGTTTTGCAAGTTTGGTCCAAACTTTTTCTCTCTTTTAGAAGTAAGCTTGCTCTCTATCCTTACTCTTCTATCAGATGTGTCTCCCTGGCCTTTCCCAGGCTAAAGTAACTTTAGCAAAGGTAGAAAAATCTACCTCAGCAGACAGCTTGCACAGCTAAAAATAGTCTCTCCTACACACTGAGCAGCTGGGGCAAAGACTATTCAGAATGTGTACATATTGATCCTATCATTCACATGCCAGAAGTAATTGCTCCCTCTGAGGATGTTTATAGACCTATACTAACTCCTGGCTTCCTCACAGCATGTCAGGACAAACTCTTTCATAGATCTATATGGTTTATGGAGCACAGAACAACCACAGGATTTTTTGTGGAGAGTTTACAATTAACTGGAGTATTCTCATCATTGTCTGACTTCTATGAAAGACAAACGTTTCCTGGTGTTTCCATTCCCACATTGGAATGAAACACAGATTTCTGACATTTGTCACAGTTCCTGGCAAGGTCAGTCCATGACCTGTTCCAGTTCTCTAGTAGCATTATAGTACACAAAGAGCCAGCCACACAAGTGCAATGTGAAGTGCTGTTTTCCAGCACTTTTGTCTCTACAGCGTCCCTTCCTTCTCTGGTGTTTCCACATGCTTGAGCCCCCCAAGCCTGTAACTGGCAAAAATGTGGAGCAATGTGGGCCTCAAAGCCCAGCTCACTTTGACTGTGTTTGCAGAGCTATATAAAAGCTGGATGAAGACTGACTCCTGTTGCCATAGCCAAATAGGAGGTTTATAGTGCCTTCACGGAAAACTTACTTTGAAGACAGCCAGACTGAGAAGGTCAAAAGAAGGTTAGGAAATGAGTTAATAATTAAACAAAGAAGCTTCGGAAAATATTATTTTGACTCCCTCCCCCCTCTATGCAAGTTTGAATGGTCATGTGCCTGTGACCAAAAAAATCATGAATTGTTTTGGCATGGATATAGACAAGTTTTCCTACCTTTACTCTCCTCCTTTGGCAGAGCACCTAGTTCTCTTTGGAAATGCTCCCCTGTTCCTCAAATGCCGAAAGCTTCCGTAGAAAAGACTCCTGTGAACCAACTAAAATCATGTCCCATGGCATGTATGTTCTATCCCACTGATTCAGCCTTTTCAACTGGGAACACAGGGCTTTGTAACAGACATGTTAATGTGACAGGTAGCAATTAGAGAACACTAAGACAACTGCCAAAAATGTTGCCTGCAGCTGTGTGATCACTGAGGACACACATTGTTTAATCAGTAATCATAAAGCAGGAGCACCTCAAACATTTAATATCTTTATAGGCATCTCCTTCCTGCCAGAAGTGCTTACATGCCATGATCTAAATCCTGTCTAAACTGAGCTCCTGAGAGCGGTTTTGCTGCAGCTTAAAAGGTAGCACTGAGAATGAAAAGTTTACTTGACAACTGCTCATAATTGTTTTTGAAACACAAAACATAAATTGTTGAATTCATGGCTTGTGTGGCCGCCTAGGAGCACTGAAAAATGGGGAACCACAAGAGGTAAGGAGATGACAGGTGGCATTTTGGTGCAGTTGCAGCCTGTGCACTTTCTGCTATCGCTTTTAACATGCTGTCTGTAGGAAAGCCGAAGACACAAAATGGCACAAAATAAAAATCAAGAGGCAGCAAAAGAGCCATGTTTAGGGGCCAGGTAACACAAGTAATTATCCCTAGCCAAGTCTGTTGTTGAACTAATTAACTTGAAGCAATTCTAGTCATTGAGTGTGAGAGAAGGGAGGGTTTTGCACTTTAGTCTATTGCTGAGGCTCCATAACGGTAGAATAAAAGTATATGAAGGGGTCAAAGTATTAACTAAGAAATTAGATGGGAGAGATATAAAGGGGTTTCCATCACTGCCATTTCTACAGCTAAAGAGATTCTGGCACTTGTCCAAAAAGAAAGACCTGCTGGTAAAAAACCCAGTAAATTTTGCCGCTGCCAAATGTATCAGTGATATTTCCTCCAAGAAATGCAGCCTTGGTGTCATGAATTAGTATCAAAATATTTGTTAAGCATCTTGCAGTAAGGCAAGGGAATTTGGTAAAATTTTGTATACATAACTATGTCAAATTAATTATTGCAGTCGTTGAGGAAAAACAGAATAATCAAATGATCTTATGCTTCTATTTCTTACATTAAATTACCTTTCTCTGTTTTCCTGTTTAGGCAATTTTGGCATGCTAACAGTGTGATAATAATGAAGTTGGCTCTACTGACTGGAGGCTTATAGGAACAGATAGGTGGAGAAAAGGACTGAAAATACAGAAAGCGTCCATGGTATGTAGTAGTTCAGTTATACAAGTTATCACTGCAGGTGCCCAGATAGCCCCCAGTTTCAATCACAGTGTCACTAGAAGCCAGAGCAGCTCCTAATAGGGCAAGGATGTTCACATGAAGCACATGGTCAGGAGGCAAACTGGTGAGTGAGTGTGTGTGTTTGTGCCAAGTATATAACTGCATTTTGAAACCACTTAGTAAGCATGCAAAGCAGTGGGGCAGAGTGTATGTTATGCAAAGTATGCAGAGCTGGGAAACCTGGGATCCTAGCATCTGCCCACTTAGGTTGTAAAGGTAATTGCTTTGGCAGCCATCTGACAAATGTTGTGCTGTCTTGCTGCTCACTATGTTGCCCCACAAAGCAAATGTGAGTGGCAGTTCTGGTGCTGTGCTTGTGCTGGAGGAACTTGGGCAGACACTGAAAGAGAGAGCAAAGTTTTGGCCCAGAAAACTGCTGAATTGGAGTGCAGAATGGAAGTCCATGGAGGGCAGCACATGGTGTCCTGAGGAGGAGATAGCATGGAGGCTTGAACTGGTTTGCTCACAAACATCAACAAACGCAGCATGAATATAGAAGGATTAGGAGCCTCCATGGACCGAAGTCCAGCAAGCCCAGGATAATTACTTCATGTGTAGTCAAGAGAAGAGCAAGGCATGCAGATGGGTATCACCCCAGAAGTCTCACAGCTCCAACAAGCTGACACGCAGAGGCAACACGGACAAGATGTGGTGCCTGGATGTGTAGCAAACTTTAAGGACTTTTCTCTCATTAGTTTTTCCAGGTGCTTTTGAGATCAAAGTAATTTTCAAGGATTTATGATAGAATCATAGAACAGTTTGGGTTGGAAGGGATCTTCGAAGGTCAACAGTCCAACCTTCCTACAATGAGCAGGGACGTCTTCAACCAGATCTAGTTGCTCAGAGCCCCATCCAGCCTGGCCTTAAATGTCTCCAGGGATGAGGCATCTACCACCTTTTTTCAGGATGGCACTGCTTAACCTACTTGCAGCACAAGTGGCAGAGCTGACTGAAACACCATGGTGTACTATGCAGTCTTTGTGACTATTTCAGTCCATGTTAAAAGTATTACCACATTTGAAAAGGTTGAACTTTATGGATTAGAACATCCTGAAGCACTTCACATTTTTATATAACTTGTGCAAATCGGTACTATGAAAAATGTGTGACTTCAGAAAAGAACTGAGGTAAGCAGAGGCATTTTCTATGTCTGTCTCCCAAAGAAAGTCCTGTATATCTCTTTGTACATGATTAATTGTTCTTGCCTGAGCTTTTATAGAATACCTATAGCTGAAGAACTGTGAGGTTATTTTATATATAGATTTAATTCTATCTCAAAACCCTACACTTCCATGGAAAGTACCACACAGCTTATCTGAAGCTCCATGTCTAGATTTCTTGTGGTTTTGCTTACTCTCTGGTGAATATAAATTTGAAACTTTAACAAAAATAAGTGTGGTTGGGCAGTTCAGGAGAACAATGAAGTAGGAATAAAAAATCCATGGCATTTATGGCTTTACAGAACACAGAAACAGCCACTTTATTTAATAAGGCAAATAGGAGCTTGTTCTGCTTCAACTGTACTGAGGACTAGAAGGCTAATTTGTGAATCAAATGTACATTTGTTACACTGACGATTGCTGTCTTCCCAGGCTAGCACCATGCACCGCATCGTCACATTATTTGCCTAAGGTAACTGCAAGTCCTTTTCATGAGTCTCTTGGCCACAAGAGGATGTGTGATATTTACGGTCACAAAGTAAGCTTGGTGGTTTTCTCATGTCTGGTCCCCTATGTCTTCACTGGTCAGAACAGCTCTGCTTGTGTGCTTCAGGAACCTGCTCCCACTCAACTCCAGACAAAGACTCTTCCTACACAGAGTATGAAGACCTCACAAATGCATCCCCTACTAAGGAAAGAGGTCATTGGGTTATGAAATGTGCTTTTAGCTTGTTTTGGCCCACAGTTTTCAATACATGACAGCATTTCAGGCAGCTACAAGAAAGCAGGAATTTACTTACTATTTTACTTGCAGACATTCATCTTCCTCACACCTGTTATCCTGGAGGAAAACCAGAGCATTATGTTGATAGAACAGCCCCAACTCTCTGTATCTCAATAAAATTTGTCAATCAAATCACATTGTAGTAAACCTGAGATGTACAGTGGTAAATGGAATACAGACAGTACATTTGGACAAATGCAGATCTGTGCGGCTAATTAGTTAAACTCCTCTCTCTTTCTGCAGTGATGAGACAGTTTCTCTTTCTTAAGGAATGTCCAAACACCAAATAGCATTGATGCTTTTCTTGTGTGGGGACAGGCTTTTTACATGTCCCTTCTGGTTTGACGGACAGTAAGAAAGAAGGGGATCCTTCTGGCTGGTTGTGACTTTTATTTTTAATTGTCAAGGTTTTAAGAGTGAAACAAATGCTGTGATATGCTATTATGATATTTTAGATTGTATGCTTGAATTAGATATGTAAAAGGAGCTGCCTGCATGAGGAAGGGATAGTTTTTTATGTTTGACATTTGGGGCAGGCTTGATTTTTTTTTGTTCTATTTTGTTTTGGAGTTTGGTTTGGTTTTTTTTTATGCAGGCTCTTTTCAGAAAGCGCACAATGTTCAAATGCCCAAAACAGGAAACACTTAGACTGGGACCAGTAATAGGTCTGTGACTGGATTTTATAAACATAGAGTGAAGAACCCCAGATTCCTGCTAAAACACAACTCAAATCTTATCCTGCAAGGCCTGTAGACATCTGATGTTTATGCTAAGGAAAGCTGTTTCAAGTCATTGTTGAAGTTTTTTGTATAAGGTTGTGCTTATAACTGTCACACTTTTTCTTTAGAAGTCAAAGGCTGGAGTAAATTTTTGTAGTATTGAAAATGGCTCAAGGTTACCTGAAACCTTTGGTTCCAATGTGGATGCAGTGTTACAGGTATATGATGATAACCGGTAAATTTCTTTATAATCACACGTGATTAATTTTGCTGTTCATACTGAACAGCGCAGCTAAACCCAGTAGCTGATGCTGTTAAGATAACTTGTTTTCCCATGGATGAAGTAGTTTTGTGATCTACACTCAAAAAACCTTTCAAAATTTGTTTACTATCTAGCTTTGGTGGATCGTGTCTTGAAGATACATGTTTTATAATAAACCAAGGGTAATTTAAAGAAAATGCAAAAGCAGATGTAGTCACCCTGTTCTGGGAAATTAAAAATAAATGTTTTACTTACTCTTAAAATATTTCAGGTAGAATTCAACATGATAATAAACCCCATAATTAATATTCATTGGCTTAAGAGAATGGCATTTGTAAAAATGGCATGATTTTATCAGGAAAAATATTATTTTGTTGTGTAATAATGTACATGTTCTGAAAGTCAAACTGCTTTCCATATGTGTCAAATAGGCTGAATCCACCCTGGCCATAACACGATCAAGAGAGTTCACTAAGTTAAGTTTGACAGTTCAGTGAGTTAAGCTTGTAAATACTGCTAGATTCTAAATTTAAATTAGGAAAAAATACTATAGAAATACAAAACAAACTTTTTGCAATTAAAGCCACCTGTGAAACAAGTTTTTATGTCTAAGAGAACAATCTAAAAGCCACTGTGATAAATAGAATACATAGTCCTTGCAAAATCCAAATGGTCCTTATTATCTCTACATCGTTAACATCTACATAATTTTCATTCTCATAGGCTATTTCCTAAGAAATGTGAGCTCTCATTTTTTGATCAGTGAAGCTGGCTGCATTCAGTGAAATACAATCATGCTCACACTTGGAATAAATTCTGCTCAGGTAATGAATAAAATCTATTAGGCTGCTACTGTACTTACTCCCTAGAGAATGTTCATGGCAAAGCCAGCATCTAATTCACCACTCTAAACTTCTTGCAGAAGCTTGTAGCTTTTAGTAGTTAGAAGAAAAGCCGCAATTAACTTGCTAGCTTTAACTTTTGAGTCTTTTGGGGATCAGATGCTGCCTCCTAAGTTATTAATATAAGAGATGATTCAAACAGGGAAGAGACCATTGTTATCCCAGCTTCTGATACACTGCTCCAGCATCACTCTGCCCCTTGACAGTCCCACAGGATGATTCAGTCATCTGCATGTAGACACTAATCCATTTAGGGTGATGATTGCAACTAGGCAGGGGTGGGGTGGGAGAACGGATTTAGTGTATTTGAATTTTTGTTCTTGCTAAAACTGATGGCAGGATCTTTATTTGCTCCAAAGTCCAATCACAACTCAGAGTTTAGTTATAGAAATATAGTACTGCATGGGCAAATGTAGTAATGTCCTATGTAACCAGGAGAACTTTGTAAGCTTGGCTGAATAGCATGTGGTTGACCTGACCTCATAAAGCCTGCTTAGAGCATGTGGGCAGTAAATTACCAACACTGACGGCAGTCGAGGTGGTGAACCAATCTGCTGGACTGGTGAGTCTTGCAAGCTAAACTTGTCTACTTGCTCTTTTCTCAGATCTCTTACAGAGTCTCCAGTTAACCTATTGGGAGTTGGAAAAGACTTGAGCCAGCATTTTGTTTCATTCAGCTCTCACTCCTTGTGCATAGCTACAATCTGTCTCTAATCCCTCTTATGCGCTGGCCTCACCAACAAGGCCAGAACCAGGCTCAATATAGCTGTTAGTAGATGCAAATACAGGGCTGAAGTAATCTTGCTGATGTATACGCATTTCTGTCCCACTCAGCAGAACATCAGGCTCACAAAAGGTGGTGCAGCAGTTTCAGGGAGCTCCAATTCCATTGGAAGGGCTTTGGAAAGCATTGGAGGGGAAGAATGGGGGCCACAACATCAAATAAAGATGCAACTGTGGTGATAAAACTATTTTTGTGTGTCCTTGGGCTGGTGCAAATTGCAGGCTTTTTGAAACGCAAACAGCTCCCTGTGCTACTGTATCCTAAAAGTCACAATATCGAAAATGAGTATTTCACAACCCTACGAATATTGTTTCAGAAGGACAGAGTCAGCTCGTGAATCACAAAACTTTATTTGCAAGCTGATCATGGTTTTCATGTAAATGGCATTCTCTTAGCATTTGTCAGTTTGGTTAAAACAGAAAATTGTCTTGCCAAGCTTTTTCAGCATGTCATCTCCCCACTTACCTCACTTGTCTGCCTTCTGCTCCCCTTTATCACAGCACCTGATTCACTGTGCAAACTGGATGGAAAACGACAGAGCCTCAACCATAAGCTTTCTTGGCCGAAGTGACATTTCTTGTGAATGACCATAATGCAAGTGGCATTTATGTGGCAGCATTTTGAAAAGGCAACATATGAAGTACTGTTGTCAAACAATCTTTTTTTTCTGCATTAAAAAAGGATAGACAGTTACCATTCACTATTTGACTGTCAAAACACTTCTATTTAGAGTCACAACATCTGTTGCCTTTATATTGCTTGATCCTGAATTCTGGCATGAAGGTGTGCATTTTAGCAGTGTCCTGCATTTGCCACAGGTGTGACTTGGACTACATCAACCTTTGAGCCCAACTTTTTGTCAATTGTCCATAGAAAGGAAATCCTGATGCTTAATTAGGCTGAAGGAAAAATAAAAAAAAAAGATGCCATGCTCCAAACAGATGTTGATCTAAAGGCCTGGAATCCACGACCAATCTGCCTTTTTTCCCCTTATATGACTAGTCATACATATGGGGAAAAAAAATAGTATTCTAGTATCTAGCTAAGCTCCGGATCCACCTTTGTAGACTTAATTTTTTATCTTGCAGACATAATTCTTTCTCCAGTGATTTAGCAAAGTTTCATAGCAAACATGTCACCTTAGAGCTGGAGTAATTGGAGGGCTTGGGGCTACTGTTGTAAATAGAATTTTATTCAAGTCGTTTTTCCCCATTACACTGGCAGGAGTAACCCCTGAAGAAGGTTTTATCCATCATGTCCCATGGTAGTCTCTAATTCTAAGCTTCCTTAACCACTGCTGTGTATTATTTCTTGCCATGTAACTAATTAGGACATGACATGAGAAAGACAGAGGCCTATAACTTGAACACGTGCTTAGTGGAACACAATATTTGCCCAACTATAGCCTTAGCTTCTTGACTGCTTTATATAAACTAGAAGCAGTATTGCCCTAATAATATTTCTATGCAAGGATGTGTGGTGGGACCTCCCCGTGTGAAAACACTCACAAGTTCAGCCTTCAATGCTCTTCCTAAATTTTATTGCTGCATCAGTTCAGCTCCCCAGAATGACATGTGGTGAAGGATTTTTTTTCAGGTATGTCAAGTCTTCACTCTTTTCAACTAGGGTATTTAGAAGAGATCAAAATGTTATACCTCCTACTGCTAACATGCTAGTTACAACTCTTAATCCAGTTCTTTAAACAGATCTGACTGATTGGGTTATTCCATTTTATTAAGCTTAGGGATGGGCATATGATTAAACAGACTTAATTAGCTCTTAGCAGCCTGAACCTATTGCAACTGTGAGAAAAAAATGCCTTAGCATTTCACTGTCAGAGCAAAGCATCTGCAAGCATCTGCAAGCATCTGCAATGTTGCTTTAAGGAACTGATGTTGGGAATGCTTTTTTGGAAAAAAAATCCAATGGGAGAAGGAATTGCTGAAGAACAATTAGAAGCCTCAATAATGACTAAAACATAATAGAAGACATGGTCATAAACCTAAATATTCACTTTTTTTTTTTTTCTCCAATAAATATAATTCTCTGAGGGCACCAATCCATGCACATGCTGGTTAGGAGGATTTCATAGATACGGCAACTCGTGAAAATGAATGCTGATGTGGTCACTGAAAGTCTTGTTGTCACCCTGAAAAACATCCTTCGTCCTGTCAGGTGATTTGACATCAGTGTTGCCTGTATAACCTTGTGTACTAAATACCTACATATGTATTTTCTAGCCTTTACTGTCATAATATTAATGCCCCCTCACAGCAGCATAATTCCCATCTCCACCCTTACAGTGTCTGGTAGTGAAATGAGTCAGAGTGACCTACAGGTTTCTAAATAAGAACATTTTGCAGCTTTTACTTCAGTTTTAGCTGTCCCAAGTACTTACGCAGGCATTGCTTATAACAGGCAGTATACCAATATAGTCATATTCTCATTCAGGCAATGGCAGCATAGCTATATGTTGCTTAAAACAAGCACCACAACCATTTGGCAGTAATCCACAGTAGTTTGGAAGTCCAGTCATGGAAGAAGAATAAGTCTACCAAAACTGAGAAATATAAGAATGGAATAAAACCCTAAACCTTTCATCAGAATATTTGCACACTATATGCAGAAAACCATCTAACATAGCAGGTAAATGAAAGAGCTGTACTGCAGAGGCACTGGAGGAATTCACTTCAGGCTTGATGTTATCAAGGTCTACTATTTTCACAGAGAAAGATACTGTGAAGGAGGGACTGAAGGACAATCTTGATGTAACTTTGCAAATGTTTACAGAGGACTCTGTGGAAAATGCAGGTGATGCCATAGGCTGAAAAGAGTTGCAGGAAGTCATTTTTGTACTGAACAGAGCTGAAATGGGAAGGGAAAGATATTAAGATACTTGAAAGGGATGACAAGTGGTGTGTGCCTGATAAAATAGAGAAGAAAAAAAGACAGCAAAATGCTACCAAGATGAGAGTATTATGATCAAAATTAATGACTCAGAACAGCACTTTGCAGTAGCAGTCTGGGTATGTGAAGAGAAAGATTTGCCAAAGCAGATGAAAACAATTTTGTACTAATAAAGATGTAGGATCGTGAAAGCCTGGATGAGAGTCATATTGTGTAAAGGAAGTTTTACAAAAGGAATCAAAAATATTAAGCTATGGACAGAATGTGAAAAACTAGACAACAGAAACACTATGACCAAATAACGAGCTGGCAAAATAGTAGGGGTGGCCATAATGTGGCAGAAAAATATTGTCATGGAGGAAAGAGGTGTAGATCCACAGCTTGGTTTTAATTCTAATAAACTTAGCCTAATGGCTGGAACTTCTAGGTACAAACTTCAAGTCTTCAAACAATGTGCTAGATACGTGTGGTCATGTGCCACCTTCCACAGAACAAGAAGCCAGCCATTTACTAGTGGATAAGCTGTAAAGGAATTTACACCAGCTGTTGTGGAACAGACACCACCATAAGAAAGATCATGTTATGGTAAAATATATGCATATTCTTTTTACGTGTTTGTGCCTGGGATATTAGCAGGATGTGGACATAGTCTGTTAGACCTTATTCACAAAGAAGCAGGCTGTGACATCTAATTATCTTAATGTGTGGTGAAGGGTAGGTTTGTACTTCCCTGTGCAGAAATTCTGCAAAGAGGCCAACTACAGAAATTAAAGGAAAATTGAAAGTAGGGTAATTACTTTAGATGGAGCACGTACTAGCACTATTGCAGTAGTAGGGAGGGAGGGAGGTAGAAGAAGGGTAGTTAGTAGAGCAAGAAGTAATTCAGCAGAGGGTAGTCACTTCAGAGGGTTGGTCTTTAAATCATACTCTTACAGTTACAATTGACTCAAATGTACACTGAGCTGTGGCTAACAGAGACCATACAGACATGGCTACAGTGCCCTGCTTGTTCCTGGAAGGAGACTGTAGCATAGTAAGAATATCCTGTGAAATCACAGTGATGTATCTAAAGAGATTGTGAGGCTACCAGGACAGTCTCTGTCGCCAAAAACGCCTTAGGATATCTAGCTCTTCAGCCTTGAAACTTTCCTAACTCATTTGAGCAGGTAAGCATCAGGTGGAGAGGCAAAATTCACATTCATAAATTGCATGTGTAGATGGGAACCAAAACTGCTGTGTTCAGTTGAATCCGAACTTATGATATTATCTGTTTTGCTATCACTTCAAAGAAGTTACACCAGCTATTTTCTTTCCATTTTGCCTTTCTTTCGGTAGAACAGCATTTTCAATAGATTGCACTGAATGTCCAAAGTCTTTTCTAAGGGATGATGTTGAATTCACCAGGTTTTTCCTTGCTGTCTAGCTCTCAGGTACTTCCATAAAGAAGCAAGCAAAGGGAATTAAAAAAAAAAAAAAAGGGCTTAAAGTATTTGCTAAACAGTGATGGGAATCAAGCACTCAAATTTAAATTTAATCAGATTGTAGACTGCAGTTTAGGGAAATAACTTACCTCAGTTTTATTTTGTTGATAGACTTGGCAAGGAAAACCTGCAATTTAGCGAATGCTAAACAAATTTATTTAAAATATCAGTCATACTGAGCCTGAACTTACACACACAAACCCATCATTAACACAATTACAGATGTGAAAACTGCAAACATTACCATTTAACATTAACTTCCTAACAGTCAAGAGATGGAAATGTAAAAATTAGCTTCCAAGTTGTCATTCACATAGGTACCTTTGAGTCAAAGTAGTTTATGGATACCTTAATCATATTTCAGTATTGATTATAATATTAATATACTCTTGTTGAGACAACCTTCTAAACATTTCTTCCTACACAGTATACAAACTGCTTCAGGTCTAAGCCATCTTTTGATACCCATAAGATCAGTTCCAGAGTACTCTTGCTGGTGTTAGTTTAAACAAATTGAAGGTCTGTTTAGCACCATGATGTCTATGAACTGCAGAAAGTTGTTACACAATAGCCACTGCCTCTCAGTTTCCCCTACACTCTGTCCTCTATAGCAGAGCATCTGTCTTTCTCGGGGGGATACAGACGCTTCTGTCTGCCCTTGCAGTGTTTGCTCCCTCTGCATGGTCTCTGAAGGGAGCAGATGTTGCAGAGAGGATCTAGCCCCTTCTGCGCAGCTGTGAAGAGTACCCAGAGCAGCAGAACCCTTTGCAATGGGAAGACAGATTTGGAGATCCTGAAATCATGCTGGATACATCCTCTTCAGCTGTACCCTGCCTCTTCAGTCCCCCGGTGTGTGCACAGCTGGGCTGAATGAAACCTGATATGTGTATCTGCCAATACTTGCTCTGAAAACCCCTGCTTATACAGGTGCTAAGATGCGGATTTACTGTTAAATCAACGTTACTTGGCAGCAGTATCTTTGCCGAGTCTCTGTAATTTGGCATGGGATTCTTACTGAATGAGTCTTTGTCACTTCAGTGATGCTCACTGTCTTTACGTCATTTCAGAGCAGTAATAACTTGTGGAATTGTGCCAAAATATGATATTTTTCTTCTAATATACCTCGCTGATCTAGACATTCCACTGAAAAAGTTACAGCTTCCTTTTTATTTGCAGCAGCTCCTGCTTGTTTTTGTACACAAAGCAGACTCTGGAAATGTCAATATATCATGCAGACAAAACCAATATGTATTGTAACTGAGAGAAATAAAAAAATAGGTACTGGGCTTTCCACATAGTTGTCTCTACTGCTATAATTTCCTAGTTTATATCTTCTGGGGTGGAAATCAGCTCTCCACTGCTTTTGTAGTCTTTCTACTGAGAAACTAGTGACAAATTAACCTTTTGTACCTTGTGGGAATAGGAAGCTAAGAAATGCTGCTTTTGAGAATGACCAAAGGTATGAGTATCTGCTCTTTGGCCTGTTTAAAGGATGAAACACCAGAGCTAATCCCTCAGAGCTAAAGAAGCGTAAGAGCTACTTTTCTTCAGGACTAGCAAAGCAAGAGGCTAAGAATAAATACTCCCTTGTGGATGAGGTGCATACGCTATCTGGGACTCAGGCACAAACAACACTGAAGCCTAGAAAGTGATTACCTCTCCTTAAAATGCTGTAAATCTGGAGTGTCACAAGGGAACTTTTGTGCGATACACCTGAAGATTTGATGAAGCAAAAAGAAAGGTGAAAATGAGTGACATTTCACAGAAACTCTGCTTTCAAAACAGAAATATCTCCAACAAAACAAACGTTGTAGCCTGTGGTATTTATTGTTCACAATTATGATAACCAGGTGAGGGATACAAACCTGGTGCTTTGTTTTCCTTGGAAACCTGGTTTCTCTAGCATTGTTTCTTTGACATTCATTGATACCATTAAGGGTCACAAAGTCAGTGAGGGCAGATGGCATCTCCTCTAGCCTACAGGTGCCAAAGTTAAATGGCTAAGCTTGGACCAGTCACAGCAGGCTTCTTTTACAGTTATTAGAGAAAATGGGCACCTCCAGAGCTGTCTGATCTATCTTGGACCACTATGTTAAGATAAGATGAGTCATTTCTGGAGACACTTTTTCCTTTGAAACAACTTTAAAGGTTTTGCAGGTGTCTAGCTTAGATCTTTAGCTGCCAAAGCTGGGGTAGAATAACTTTTTCAGTAACTCAGTTTACATCATTGAGGATTCAGCCCACTTAAGTCAAATATCTTACCATGAAACAGAGATAACAGTAATACTGAATAGGCTTTACTGATTTTTCCCTCTTCCCCAATGTAATTTGAATCACAAATGAAATTACATTGCTATGTTTCTAACACCATAATGCACTTACTATATCCTAGGTCTTGCATTATTTTTACTTTATGTCTTAAGCTATTTCAAACCAGAGTAAACCCATTCTCTTCACTTTAACATTACTGTGAGGTTTTCTTTCCAAACTAATCAAGTGTAAGCACTGACTTCAGAGAAAGCTGAATGAGTCTCCAAACTCTTCCTGCACTGAATTGGTCTTGGAGCTGTCATCCAGCCATAAGGAATCCAGGGACATTCAGGAAAGAAATCCTTATGGTCTGAGAGATACGACACTTTCATAGATTATTTATCCTCAAAGAGATTTATGGCACTCTGGAGTGGCAGACAGATAACTTTGAACATTTCAATAGCCCCTGGACATCTTTTATTCTTCTTTAGGGAACCATGCTCCACCCCTGTACTCTGTCACATCTGTCTTTTCTGTTTCCACATGCTAAGTAGATCTCAGATCTGTTTCCCTGTTTCTGAGAAAAACATGTGAGGCAGCCAGGAGAGACCAAATGGAGAACAGCATGTGGAAAAAAGTCAAAGCATAACACTGGGGAGCAAGAACATATTTGAGAGAGTGCCTCATAAACATAGTTCCTAAAGAGGCGCTGCATTTCAGGGCATGAGCACAACAACTATTCTTCTACCTATCCTAGTACACAACAGACAACATTGGTGGTCAATAAGGCATAGCTTATAGTTTTTCTGGAGCAGATGTTGATCCTGAATGTGTAGCTCACTGACTAGCAGTTAAATACATGCCATGAATTAAACTGCTTCAATCCCAATTCAGTTTACACTGAGATGAGTGGTGTTGGGGTTTTTTTTTCATCACCTGGAGGCTCTGTCGTGTTCTCTTCACTTTTATATGAACTGTGTCGAGGACAGCTTATGAAACAAATATGTACTCATCTGAGATGGAGTCTTAATACTGGATTCAGCATTTCTTGGCACCTCTTTTTCTTCACACATCTTCACAATATGTGAAATGCCTTACGATTTCTCTTTATGCACCCTATTATGCCTTCTTATTGGCACATTCTTCATTCTTTCTCTACCCTCATGAAGCTTCTTGGAGCAGCAGTCTGGCCTTGTGGAACAGCCTCCGCTTCATTTCAGACTCTTTTCCTGTATTTATCAGACACAGCAGCTTCAGTGAACAGAGCAAAGCAATGTTGAACGCAGACTCCCTCAGTTAGCTCATGGTGAATGTTCTCCAGGGGCTGAAGGTCTAATGGATTTAGGAAATCCCTTCAGATTAGGTGGCAAAAAGGGAGACTACACAACTTTGTTTCTATGACCTTGTAATTCTTAAGTTCAGGGGCACAAGATTGGTGAGGCTGACAAGAGGATAGAGCTAAGAGCCTCCTATTTCTTGATGGTTATGGCCATAATTTAAGCTGAACAGCCAAGATTTTCTGAAGGCAGACTTTGAATCTAGAGATACTGTTAGAATATATTTGTTGGTTTGTTTGGGTTTTTTTTTTGTGATGGGAGCACAAGCTATGAAAATAAACGCTTTAAGAGGTTTCTAATCAGGCACAAGCATATTAATTAGGCACATGGTGCAAATGATCATTTAAAAAATATTGGAGAATGCATATGATAACTTGAGGGTATGACAAAGGTTCTACGTACCCCCAGGTGGTATTTTCTTTGTCTCTTAAATACTTGTTATCTGTGAACGCAATAGAAAAGGACTTTGTTTGCAAGTAGCAATTTCCACTGGTTTTTTTTTAACAGGATTTTTCTGTTTCTCAAAGAGTATATTTCCTTTTTGTATCTCATTCACCAGCATATCCTCAGCAGGTATAAATCAATAGAGCTTGAATTACATTCCTGGAGCTGTGCTGACTTCTGTCTCCTGGGGATATGCTCTACAGCTTCTAAAATTTTGAATGCATAGAATACAGGGACTTCTGGATTATTAAATTAATGGGAAATACAGATTCACTTCGGAAGCAATACAAATCCAAAATGAGAGGCAGAAACCAGAATCTCAAAAGCTCATGACTTTTTGAAATTATTCATAACTCAAAGTTTTCTTCATACTCTGTTTAACATTTTTTTTTTCTTCCTCTCCCTAGGAAATAGAACTATTTTGTAAACTGAACTTGTGGGGAGATGGATAACTATCTTTTCATAAAAAGAAAATATTGCTCATAACTTGAGGAAGGTTCTCGAAAGACAAAGTTTAGAAGACGTTTTTCAGAAGAAGCTTTCTTTGTTTTACAGAGGGTTTTTTTGAACAAAATACAATTTGCTGAGCTCTAAGAAGAGAGTAAAGAACATAAGCAAAATTCAGGAAATCTGCATTTTTTCTTTACCTTTTTTTTCCACCTGCATTGTCCAATAACAGCAATAGAATTGGCTAAATCAAGACTCTACACATTAAGTGGAAAGAAAAAAATAACTCTCTGGTAAGTTCCAGAATTGTTCTCATCTGGAGGAAAATCGGAACAGGGGGCCTGGATTCAAAAATAGAAGGCTATTGGGAAGGGACTGAAGCAATGACTATCCAATAGACTGAGTAGTGAAATTCTTTGTGCATTGATGCTTGCTAATATTCTGTGAGTCATTTGAAATAATGCTGATAGCCATGCACAGAAAAAGGGGCAATTCCAGTGCACAGTCTTCGCCAGATCACAAAGATCAGTTTTGTATTTTAAGCCACAAGAACCCTATATGATGTTTTTAGGAATAAACTGATAGTTTTTCTGTGTGGTGTTAAGATGCTCAACTTCTTAAAGATTCTTTCGAACTATTTGCTTTAGTGAAATCATTTTCCTTAACTAAAATGCTGACAGGCATTTCTGCAGTCCATAACAACACTCAGATCTTTTTTCTTTCTCCCAAATGGCTGCTTAAATCTTGGGAAGATTACTTAAGTTTGCAAAAATCAGAAACACTTATTATTTAGTGCTTCTATAGCACACATAGCTCATCTGAGGGAGGACAGCAGTTATTAACTTCCAAAAAATTCTTGTGAAAAAAAAATATTCTTAAGGAAATGAAAAGTATGCACACACATAAATTCATAATGTGTTTCCCCATTAGAACATTATTTCAAAGCTCTTCTGCCAAGTGCTCTTACTGGAACAAAGTTAAAGCTTTTGTTGCATATGTTCTCAACAATCTGAAGTGACTGAAATGAAGGTTAAACTAGTCAGTTTTGCATCAATAGACTAGAGACAGTATCAATTACCACACAAAATGTCCTCTCATTCACACACTATAACTGAGTTTACAGCTTGGTACCCATCTGGGGCTGGTATCACAGCTCTTCAAGGGCAACTAAAATTCAGCAGGTGTCAAAGGAATAAAATTATTTGCTGGAGTGTAACTGATGACTGTTTATCCCATTAACATAAATGGTATGAAAAATTTCATATTTTCAGAATTTATTAGTGTTTCAGGTCAATAGGGAGGTGAGGCTGGAGCAGTAAATCTTTATGTTCTGTCAGCCCCTTCAAACCATTATCCTATATTTGTGCTGAATGAAAAAAACAAAACAAAAACCCCTCTTCAAATTGTCATTTCCTCCTCCATATTTTGGCCAGAATTTCTTTAAGAGAGCAGGATCTAGCTACATAGAGGTATGGTAGAAGATACTGTGAGGAAAGTGCCACTTAAGATTTTATTCTGACTAATCTAATTTCATGTTTCAGTCCGGTTTAGCCATAAACCTCTTTGAATCCTAGATGTGGGGTAGATATGCAGGCATGGTCCGTGAAATCAGGCTCCTGAACCGTTCTCTCTGTTAAAGTTTTTGCTGTGCCTTTGACATCTACACTGTTGTTTCTCTGGATGTGGTAAAAGGAAGGAAGAGACAAAATCTCAGGAAGAAGAATAGAGTAGCAGCCTGATGGCCACTCAGTGACAAAAACTACTTGAAAATAGTTGCCTGCTTCAAGCTGTATAGTCAGCAAGAGAATACTTCTGTAAGTGGGCTTAGATACAAAAGTCCTAGGTGCCTCCCAGGGTTCAAGTGGGCATAACCATTCCTTTGCTACCAAGACCATGCGCAGTCTAAAGAGCAAAAACCTATGATAAGGGCAGCTAAATACACAACTTGCTTGTAGCCTTGGGCAACTGGGAGAAAAATAAAGCCCCTGGCACCTGGGTGAGATAGCAATGGGGTATCTGCTTCTTCTCAACTGTGGCCATTACAGGACTGTTTGTTGTTACTCTTAGAGATATGTGTGTACATACATTGCACAGAAAAGTAACAAGATAAGTGCTGCCGAAAACTACAGGGCGATCTTTTTAGAAACATCCCTTTGAAAAGCTGAACAATGGCTTTTTCCTGACGTCAAGAGCAGGGTCAGAGCTAATGAAGGCATCAGAAATGTCTGTACAATGCCCATTGTTTAGAGGAAACAATAAAAATTAAAGAAATAAATGCATTTAAAACCAGCAAAACATACAAAGTAAGATTTCTGTTCGCTAAATGCCTGGCAGCCAAGGTCCATCCCATCCCCAGCCAGAAGCAGGGCATTAGGGGATACTGGGCAGCCCCAGCCCTGGGCATAGGGTACCTCCATGGAAACAGGCTGATGATGGGACATGGGCTCATGGATGGGCCTGGCTCAGTGGGGCAAATGGCTGGGCAGGGCAAAGCTGTGAGGAGCTGGAGGACCAGCCCTGCTCCAACACCTCTGGGGCAGCAGCTGATAGCCCTGGGAGATTGACATGGGGTCCTGAGCCCCGGGCAGGGTCCCTGGGAGACAATGAGTTCTGTGGGAGCATTCAGGGGCCTGGCAGTGGTCCAGAAAATGCAAAGATAAAAGCAACCAAAGTAGATGCTAGCTGTGGTCTCCTTTGTTTTTTAACCTGTTTTCTGCCCTGGTCAGGATGCGTACTTGACAAGAATGGAAACATGAACAGAGCTTTAAAATGAAATGTATGGTACATCTTTTCAAAGAAACTGCATTGTACTCTACAGTTTTTGTACATAATTTTATCTTTTTTTTTTTCAAAAAAAAGTTCTTGAATAAAAAGATTCAACCTGTGATAAGGCAAGTTTTCTATCAACCATTTTTGTTTTTAAATTTATATAAAGTTAACATGTGGCTTATTTTTACTACCATTTAATTGTTACCTTTTAGCATTTATGCAAAAGGACAATTGAAACTTAACAAAAACAGTGCCCAAACAGCTACTGCTGTTTTAAGAAATATTGGAAATGAGGCTTAACATTGTTGACACCTGTGAATGAGCCCGGAAAACAAGGCAGATCCAGCAAGCATCACTGGTCAGAGATGAGTAACACCCTCTGATTAAGTATATGGCAAAGAGCATCAACTAGCTAAAATGAATATTGTGTTTAACAGAAGAGTATTGCATGTCTGAGCTGTAAATTACAACTGTCCTTTAAAATAACACTCTGAAAATCCATGTAATTTCCTTCTGTTACAATGGTCCTAAAACTGGGAAGAAATATTAGCTAGTGTATCTTGAATCTAGTTAGTTCAACAGTGGGAAGAGCTGAAACAGCCAGCCAGATCGTACAACATACGGAAAATATATCTAGCCACTGTCTCTAAAAAGGGCCTGTGGGTTAACCTCAGTTGTCACCAGAGCACAGCACGGGCCAGCTGCCTGAACAAGGGCAAGGTACCCAGAGTGGCCATGCCCTCACCAGCTCTGGTCTTTCTTATAGGACCCAGCAAGCCCAGGGACAGTTACAGGGGTAAACCCTAAGCCATGTGTCTGTTCAGCATGGCTGGGGTGCCAAGGCAGGGCTGAAGTCCAGCCAGATAGTCAAGCCAGTATGTGAAGATCAATGAGGTCCATGTCCTCGTGCAGCCAGTCATACCTAGAGCAAAGGACAAGGAGAAAGGGCATGAGCTGAAATGCAGCTCCAAGGGAAGTTAAGCCTCTGGCAGAACTTCTCCCAGATCTTTCTGCCCCAGCTCTTCCCCAGAAGCATAATCCCAGGCTACTGAACCAAGCCATAGCAGAGCTGGTCTGAGCATGTGTGGCGAGATGCTAAGGAACAGGAAGAGGTCACAGAACTTGTTGGTGTGCACGCAGCCCCAGCTGTTACACTAGCAGGAGTTTCTAAGGTGCAGTAATAAGTCAAAGCTTTCACTCCAATTAGGGCACAGTAGGACTATTGGATCTACTTAGGTCAACATCTTCAAGAAATAAAAAGTGGAGGCAAAATGCTCAGCAGAGAAACAAAAGTAATCGGATGTCTAGAAAACCTGCTGTATGAGGAAAGAATGCAGGAATAGCATTTTTTAGTTCAGAAAAACAGCAATCTTCAAACATGTAAAACAGTACCTGCAGAAACCAGAAGGGAATGAGAAGACCTGAATGCGCAGGTAGCTGAATAAGAGATGAATGAAAAAGCAAATACTAGATGCAAAATTATGCGAAGTGTTGGGAGAAACTTTGTCACCACTCAAATAGCTATGCCCTGGAACTACAGCTACTCCAAAATAGAATTTTGTTAAGAGCTGGGTGGCCTCTTGCGGGGTTTTCAAGGCCTTGTTTCTGTGTTTCCCCTAAAAATATCCTGACTTTCATATAATTTTGGGGACCACTTGGGTCTCCATTGTCCAATACCAGCAGGTATTGGAGTTTTACCATGTAGCTTCGAGACTGGAGATTTTACTTACTTTTTGGCAATTTTTGATTGAAATATCTTCAGATGTAAACCCCACTGGAGGAACAAAAGGGACATTTCATTCTTAATGGAAACATCTAGCACTATAAGCATTTTGGGTCCAAATGCAATTTTGTCATAGTTATTCTTGTATATTGTAATTCAGCACCCAACAGGGTAGGGATCAACATCTGCCCTTATTTGTTGTTTGACAGCACAGAACACATACCTTAGGAATGTATGCTTAAATTAAATGATGTTGCTAAGAAATCCATTAAAGTATTTTGTTAATTGACAATAAATAGCCTCCCAGTTATTTGGAACATTTCTTACCAGTCCTGTTTCATGTGGTGCGCACATGAGACAGCATGTACTGGTAGCTGCTGATGTCAATGATGTTGGTTATTTAAGAAAAACACACAGCAGGGAATGGGAAAGGCCACAATCATCAGGTAAGAAAATTGCATTTGTTTGCTTTGATGTTGATAATGTTATTTGGCTGACATCATAGAACTCTGCATGACTGAAAGAAAGCAAGTGAGAAAACAGAAGAGATGAGTTTCTCAGCCATGTGAATGAGACCACTTAAAGCATTTGTATTTGCACACATATTTTCCCTATACCTGCAATACTTTTGCTTTTCACAAGCTGTCTCTTACACTTGCATTTTGCTGTAAGAGCTGATCATATATATTAAAATATGTAGGTCTAATATTTTCACAAAGGGAGCTACCTAAGTCCATTCACCTGTCCTTTCATCTGCTGAATATTCACCAAGCCCTAGTCAGGTTCCCAAAAATCTTTCTAGGTTGGAAGTTGTTACAGTTAATACAGAGTTCATCCAACTGATTATGTGGCTAATCTCTGTCTATTGTTTTGCTTTCAAAACACCTATAGCAGTCATACAAATTAGAAACAGAGAATAGAACAGGATTTAAATGAAATTGACATGAATCATATATACACCCGTACCAATGTTTTCTCACATAGAGTATTTTGACAGCTTTAAAAATACCATGTGCCTATCTATCTCAGGATAGGTCAGCTAACGATTTGTAAACAAAATAAGTCATGTTGTAAGAAATTATCAGCAACTCATGACATGAATTGTTTCTTCAAATCTGATCTTATCTGTAAGAAAGTGCAGCAAAAAAGTCTAATAATATAAACCAAAACATCCTTCCAGGCAGTAAATACTATGTTGAGGATCACAGGAGAACACAACTGTGAAGTAAAATAAGAAAATTTATTTCTGAAATAAAAAGAGAAATTACACTGATGCAAGTTGTTGCAATCTTTTTGGAAAGGAACTTCATTTTTAGGCATTTCTTTAAGTTTACAAGAATTTAAAAAATATTAATCTAATCTTAATAAAAGACTTTTAGTGATTCTTCTCTCAGAAATCATCAAATTTTTTGATATTTGTTTCATTTTAGATTTGGAAGGGTTTGAGGTTTTGGGAAGGATTGATCAAGGATACATATGCGTAGGGCTGAGCCTTCTAAAGCAAACCAGAAAACTTACATTATAATATAATGGACACATTTTCTATCGTCCTTCCAGTTCTCCTACATATTGCAAAGAAAAAGGGTACAAATATAATAAATTCAATATTTGAAAATAAAAAATAATTTGTCTAAGAAGAGTCTTTATAGCTCTCACCAATGACAAATTTATTGGATGAGTGTGTCTGACAAACCAACACTGTCTATCTATCCAAAGTAGAGGCTTTTGCACACAGTAACTTCCTCCAACACAGCAAAGGCAAGAAGGGTCACCTCTATCTCTGCACTCAGTCACTTCAGTTAATGCGAATTTTCAGGGTAAGTTCTGGGAAACAGATGGGACTGCTATTACTGAGCTTCTGCACAATGCCCTGGTTTACGCCTCAGTTGTGTAGGGACTTTTTTATATGTGTAGAGAAGTAAAATGATCCTAGTTACTAGTGTTTTTTTCCATCTGAATGACATTTTTCACCTTAAGAACACACCAAAAATTTGTGTCCAGTGGCTATTGCTTTTGTTTCTCCTTCAGATAGAGCAGAATTCACATCAATTTTTAAACTCGGCACCTGGCAATCTCAAAATCAAGACTGCACATAGAGGACAACTGTCCTACTGTCATGTAACTTCATGAAGTTCCTTACACCAGGTTGCATTAGCTTCAGAAAACTACTAAAATCTACTTATGAGGATTAATCATGATTTACTTCTTTGACAAAGTAGTTTATTGATTAAACTCAGTCCTGAAGCTAACATTCAGTTTAGAATAAGAACCTGCAGTAACCACTTACCACAATGGGAAATCTGTTTCACCATCAGCGCATAAGGGAAAGCTTTGTAGCTGAAAGATGCTCCATCTTTTCCCACGGCGTCTCCTCTTGAAACAGGTCTTATGATATGTGTATCATTCCAAGTAAGTCATTGTCATGTGTAATCAAAGATTAGAAGAAAAGTTAATTTCATCTTCCATATCCCCTCAAAGATATCTCTGGGCCAACAGTGTAGGAAACGAAAGTTATTAACTAGATGATGAAGGAACCCGGCCAAGAACAGTACACGACTGCTCCCACAAGATCTCTAAATACTACTGACACTTTCTTCAGTGAAATTAATCCCCATTCATTATTGCAAAACACTGAGCAAAATCTGCATATTTTAACCTGACAGCAGACCTAGTTCTGGCCACACAGCCTTTGCTGCATGATAGGCTTGGAAATTTGGGGGTTAAGAAATTCAGCTTCTTATAAAGGTTTTTGCATTCCTTACAGTTACTGTCTCCTGGTTCCAGATCATGAAAAAAGCGCCTCATTTTCTGGGAGCGGTGGAAGTACGGACAATTACACATTTCTATCTCCAGTCTGGAGAGAGGGGTGCAATGGTTGTATGTTTGAAAAGAAGCTGTGAAGAAGGCTTTCCTTACTAGGAGATAAAAATGTTCAAAGTGGTTGGCTGGCGAGATGCTATATGAAAGGTTCAGACTGTCAGCCTGGGTTTGTGGTTTTCCTTCACTCCCTCTGAGGGATACTCACTGACAAAGAATTTTTGCTGTTCTTTTCTTTTCTACATTGAAATTTAAAGGGCACCTGATGCCCATTAAAATTAACTCCGATGTTTCAAGTGGAACTGCACCTAAGCTAACATTGTGAAATGATGTTGTACTAAAGATATTTCTTCACAATAAAAACCTGAATTTTTTTCTGTGCCTGGCAATATTAACTTGCGTATAAGAAGTCAGTGGGGAGATCTTAACTGCCTGAGTTCACCCTAAACATTCACATATAGCTGTGAGAAGCTGATAAAAAGATCTAGTGAGTGCCATTGCAGTGTAATAAAGAAAATAATAACGTGGTACTTGTTTAACAACTGTCTCAAGTAAGTTTTCTTTGCTATTTTTCTTCTCAGGTAAGTAAAACGTAAAATAGTACAAAGGGGACAGCATAAAACAAGAATCCACTGAATGCTTGTGTTTCTAGTCTGATTTTTGATCTGTGTCGGTTTGACAACTTATGTTAATTTTAACAGACATCTGAGGGCAGCATTTTCAAGGGCATCTAAATAACCTAGGCCTGTAAGTCTTGGTTTAAAACTTTCAATGGCCTAAGGCATGACCAAGGCAGTGCAATGTGTGCTATACACCAAGGATGGCTAGCTCATACTACGAAGCAGGCTGTTCGCTTTGTATCCCTAAATTTCTTTTTTTTTTGTCTTTTTTCTTTTGTTAGTACCAGAGCTTTCATGCCATTTGTAATTCTTCTCCCATTGTTTTCTCCGCAGCTGCTATGAAAATTCCTGTGGGGCTGAAGCCCTCCTATGTGCAAGCTAGCAAGCCATCCACCAACATTTCAACTTCAATTTTCAGTCTTAATGTCCTTTGCCTCACCGTATGATACGTTGCAAGCTGTTATGTTCTACCTGTACCTCAGCAGAGCCGGTGAAAATAAAACATGTACCTTACATGGCTGTGACACTACACTAGTCAAGTGCACGCAGCTCCCTTGCAGGCTTGTGACTTGAATGAATCATGGAATCAGCTTGGTTGGAAAAGACTTTTTAAGATCATCAAGTCCAGCCTTTACCCCAGGATTGCCAAGTCCACCACTAAACCATGTGACTGGGAGCCTCATCTACATGGTTTTTGAACACTTCCAGTGACAGTGATTCCACCACTTCCCAGGTGTAATACTTCTTCTTAAATCGACTAATCCACTCAAATTTTGGGAAGAGTCCATATTTGAAAATGCAGTGACCTACTTCTTCCATGGCTAGGATTTAACTGTTGACAGTACATAGTTATGTTCTGCTCCATTCAAAAAAGTTTGCATGTGTAAGGGAAAGATTAATTTAAACCTGCTCCTTTTAACTATTTTGTTTTTATTATCATAAATATTCACTTTCAGGATATCATTTACCCACGACTGTAGCAAATCAGTGAAATCCTTGTTTGTTCTGCAGCCTGCTATGATTTGGCTTATGACATCTGTAGAACTGTTCCATAATTTTCATCCAATAAATAAACTTTTATACTACTTCAGATTCCAGCAGCCTGCTGATGCATCTCATCTTCCTGGTTGTAAGCTCTTTCTAGTAGTAATTCTCATTTTCTAACAGTAGTGGCTAGCACCAGAAGCTGTACCTGGCTTTAATGATGCTCACTCAGCAGATTTCCCTGTCTCTGAAAATGGACTTCGGCATTCTGGGGGGGGAACGGTGTTTAAAAAAGTATATAGATAAAAAGGATACATTAACAATCTTTTTTTCAGCCTCCAGATACATTTTCTGTTGTTTTGGATTATTTGTTTTGGGTTTTTTTTTCCTACATATTGTTTGCAATGGGTATCACTGCATTCGAAAAATGCAAAGCAGCAAATGGCTTCTTCCAGGCAAAATTTGTCAGATAAATGAAACAATTTTTGGATGAGCATTTTAACTTTGTTCTATTATTTCTCTTTTCTTAATCATGAGAAATGGAGAAAAAAAAGGCTGAAATTAAGTGCAAAAAGGTAACAACTTTTGAATATGATAATGGTGTGAGATAGGAGTCAGGCCTCACTGTTAGTTATAGCAAAGCAAACAAGGATTTTCTTCATTAGCCCAGAGGGTATCAGGAGGAAGGGAACCGGGAGGAGAAACTCCACTCAGTTGAAACTTCAGCCTCGCCAGCACAGATCTTACTTTCTCCTAAACTCAAACCTCAGGAAAGAACAATATCCTGAAACAACTTGGTGTACAGGATGGAGCATGGTCGTCACTTCTGTTGCAGCCCTTCAGATTCGCACGAAACGTGCAACTATTCAGGGGCTCTGAGGCTGAAACCCAGGCGGTCTGTGTCCCCAGCTCTGCCCTAAACAGCCAGCTGAAAGGCTGCCATGGTGCAAGTAAGGTGGTCCTAGAGTGTACTCAAGTGCTTTGAACAGAATGGAAAGGCTACAAGCAGAAGATGAGGGGAAGATGCTGTGGACATCAGATGCTGTGCATGACAGTGTTGAGCCTCTTCTCAGTCAGTGAGGAGGATCTGAGACATACAGGGGGGATCTGCAGGCCTCTGAGAACATAAGAAAAGCAACCTCAAATCAAACAGCAAGACCCAGATTAAATTGTTCAGCAAATGCAGCACCAACCTGATATTAGAATGTTAATATGTTTAGTCAAAAAAGCTACATGCTAAGAAAAAGAAAAAAGCTTTCAATGTAAATGTGTGGGGAATTATCTTCTCTCCATTTAAGTCAGTGCTGGAATACCTGTCAGAACATTGAGGGCTTTATGGGAATAAGGAAAATTAGCATAGACTTCAATTTCACAAGACTTGTAGTAGACACTCAGGCCTCGTTTTATGGAACTTGCAAATGTGTCTCATGGGGAAACCTTTTGCAAGCATTTGTTGGACAGCTGCTGTGATAATCGAGGCAGTGCTGTGATTCCATTCATTTGTACACTCTTTCTCCTACTCCAGATGCAGCTATTTTACCTTGCAGACTTACAAAGGGTTATTGATTTAAAGACTTTACTAGGGCCACAGGAGGTTAATATGATTAACTTAATTCAAAAGAATGTTACCATAAACACTCATCAAAACTGCTGCTTTTTGTGCACGCATTTGTCAACCAGAAATTGGCAAGAATACAAAAGATGATGATGGAAATTAATTTCCTTGAAGGAATCATTAAATCTTTCTCCTCCCTTTTCTCCCCTCATCTTATCCTCCCTCTTACTTCATGGGCTGCAGTACTAGAAGCTTTTAATTGTCTAGATTGTCAGGTTTTGACATCTTAATCTCCCCTGATGAGCCTGGTATTTCAGAAGCATAGCATCTGAATACTGAACACTGCATCTCCTGGATAGCCGTTGTGCATAAATCAGCTGCAACTGGGCCTCAGTTTGCATCAGTGCTCCAGTTTGCATGTCCTAACCCTTTTCCTGCTCTCCATGGTGTAGATAAGTAGCTCCACCATCTTCCCCAAATTCATTCTCTTCCTTCTGATTTGAAGGTCAGGATTTCATCATCTCCAAACTTAACCTGTAACAGAAAACCCAGGCAGCCACAAAAATTAATACTGCTGCAGATTATGCATTGGTATCAGTGTATTTCTGGTCACATCGATTTGCACCATTGATACCAACAGTTTGATCGTTTTTACTACAACAGAAGCTGGTGTGCTGTGTTTGTACAGACTATCTACTGCCCAGATCTGGCAGTCACCTCTTCTCACTGGGAATACCTAGAAACAATCCCATAAATTTTACTCTGAATTATACCAATCAAACCTAGATAACATAGGCCCCACTGTGTTATAATGAAATCTAGACTGGTTGAAATGAACCTGGGAATCCCCAGCACTGGGGAAGCTGGGAACAGTATAGCATTATGCATGAAAGGAGGTGGGCATCCTGGGTCTTGCAACTACTTTCACGAAAATGCTTATGGACAGAAATGAAGAAACATCCTCAGAACAGAAAAGCAAGCAACTGCTTGCTTATATTTGGTTGACTAAATGTAGGCTCAATTACTTATTACCCTGCTTGTTTGACAGCTGCTTTGTATGCAGGGACTGCTGCACGGCTATGAAAGTTTGGAGTTTTTTGTCAGGGGTGCACTTGGAGAGGAGGGACACTGTGTGAGGCCATTGCACTGGCTGCCTCAAAGCAAGTGTCTTTAAAGAGCTTTTTCACAGTCTTGGAGGTTAGATCTGCCAGAATAGTGCCAGACTAGACAGAAGGCTTTCCTTCTGCAAATTAGAGTTGTAAAGGACTGAGGTGATTCTCTGCTATATTTTTCTGTATTTCCACAGATTTATTTTCCTTATTTTTCCACTAGTAATAGCACAACTATTTCCCCAAAAAGGCTGTTACCTGTTAATGTAGCTGTGAGGCTCTGGACTAGCTGCTGGCTGTGTGCTCATGTCCATGATAGAGATACCAGGAGGGCAAGGTGAGTTCTACTGATGTTACATTTTTCTTTCCAAATCAAGTACACTCACAAATGAAGTGAAGAGAGGAAAGAATATAAAAAATTATAGTGTTAAAGCAGTGGATGTTAATAGCGCTTTACCGAAAGTGAGATTCTGTTTGTAATTGCTTCTCCCATGAGGAAGCTGGGCTGCGCATGCTCTGTGCCTGCTTCCTCCTCATCTCAAATACACATGCGTCCTCCAAACCAGGCTCTTCTGATATAGCATAAAGCTGCTGTAAGCTGCCTTCAGCTGTTTATGTAGATAATTTTGATGACAAGGTCGCAGTTTGTGCAGCCATGAAGACTCTGTGATAACAGCCCAAGCTTGGTGGAAAGAGTCATTCCAGGTGACACCTACTGTGTCAGAGCAGAAATAGAGTCCCTGGGAGTTTGAGCAATGCTGGGTTGTATTTGCTGCTCCCTGGCAAACCAACAGAGAAGCACAGGGCAAAAAGATGGATTGGACCTACCTTCCTCCAGTCATTCATAAATATGCTCCTGCTTGCTTGCGTTTCCAGACAGCCCAGTGTCTCCCTCTGTGGACAGTGTCTACTTGCTGATGAGTTTGCAAGTCTGATATGGTTTTGTTTGGGTTTTTTTTAATATCTTTTTTTAAAATAGAATTCATTTACTGTGGAGCCAAGACTGTAATGTTGAAACAGTTTGCAAAGACACTGTAGGGATGGCAGTATAGACTAAAATGTTTATTTGCAGACCTTTCTGATGCCACAGGGAAAAACAGCTCAGTTCACATGGTTTGAATTAGGCCAGAATTGAAAGAGTTTATTGATATAGTAGTGACAAATCAGTGACTCACAGTCCGTAAACTACATATGCTGAATCAATATTGGTAATGTAACAGATAAACTACAAAACTAGACTGTTAGCAAATGTTAATAAGCACCTACCTACAAATCTCTAAATGCCCTTCTACAGCTGATCCCAGGAAGCTGTGATCTCACACACACACCAGAGGTGTGGCTGCTCTGGCTACATGTCATCCCTACTGCTCTAAACACCCCATGACTGTGAGGAAGCCCCCACACGTCCACAGGCACACCCTGTGGGTCCCCCACACTATCACTGCCTCTGGGCACTGTAGCTGCCCTATCTCCTATCTCACGGGGAGTCTGCCTGGGCAGGTGTTGTGGAGCCCCAGAGCCACCAAGGTTTTCACCAGTGCTTTGTTCCCACCTCAAGCACTCTGCCCTCTGATACAAGTATATTATGCTTCTGTTATACTAGTTTTCAAGTCAACTTCTTTGTTTCAAAAGCGTCTGTGCAATTCCCGGGTGATGATTTAATCCCACATAAAGTAATCTTCTTTAGCATGATGCCCTCTATACAGTTAGGTTGTCAGACCCACACACAGATGCATGCATACATGCTTCATTTACTGTCACATTTCTGTCTTACCTGCTGTTGTTGTCTAGACCATTTCTCATGGGATATGGGGGCCTTGTAAGCATGATCATGCCTGATGGCATAACTTAGCTTTTCCTTCAAAGCAATACAAGTGTTTGAAGATGCAACAATTATGCAATAGTGAATACTGGAAATGTACTTTTTATCACTGTGATTGCTATTGATTTACAAATATTTTTCACCTAGAACTAAACTTAATGATTGATGCTTGAATAAGCTGTTTTAGCTGTGCTGCTACCTTCTGAATTTTTCAGTTTTCAGAGACATTTCTGAAATACATGAAAGTTATTTGGATTTTAAGTGCTAACATTTAAATAAATCAGTTGAAAACTTTTTTTTATTCTGAACAGAAAATGAGTCCAGACTTTTACCTGAATCAAAACTTGCAATGTTTTGAAATGTTACCTTTAATTTGAATCTGAAAACTGAACAGCCTTTGGTTTCAGTAGTTGAGAGGACTTTCACTATGACTTACAATACTTATCATTTTCTACTTAGAATGCATTTATACTGGTTAATTTTGACTCACTATGCATTGAGTTAGTATTTCAAAACAAAGCAACCTCTTCTGTGTTTTTCTTCCTGTAATTTCCATTATCACTGAAGGCAGGGGACTGACAGAAGCCTTTCAGCCAGCCTCAATTACAGTCAGACATGCAGTGTGGGACTCACCTGATCAGATGTGCAGATTTACACTGGACTTTCATGTTCTGGGCTTATCGCCAGAAGAGAGAAGAAGGCTTTTCCATACGTGATTTAATTAATCTTAACATGGATGTTTAAAATCAGTCATAAGAACCAATTGAGTCTAAAGTGAACCTGGAAGGACATGGTCATGTGTAGACATTGACATTGCAGGCTTTAAAAGTTAGGTGAGATGACTGCAACCCACAATGTCAACACAGTGCAGCTCACATAAATCAGTGCCATGGTGGAAGGAAGTAACAGAGGATTTAACAGATAAAAAGAAAGTCTCTGTGGTGCTCTAGAGGTGACCAAGGTCAATTTGAACATCAGAGGAATGTAAGCAACGTTTAGACTAATCCATCCGCTACTATCCCTTGATATCACATAAATAAGAGTGTAAGTCCCAAAAGTCTCAATGACTTTACCAGGAAAAATGCAGTCTGTTCTCCTAGCAGTAAATTTACTACTGTAGCTTTCTGTATCTCTGTGCTTTAGAAGATGGGTGTTCTATACCAGTTGCCAGGTTAAACATTTAAAGAATCCTCACTTTTTAAAAGAGCCAGATATTTCTGTTGCCTATAGCTTGTAAATTGCTAGACAATTTGTTTCTTACTTTGAGTGTACTAGAGTGCAGCAAAGAAGTATAAATCAGAGATGAGATTTAATGTTCCTTTGTAATGCATAGGAAGAAAACACATGGACTTCATTGAGAGCTTCAATAAAGAGCTGGATACTGACAATTGTACATAGTAAATAGTTCATATCAATTTCTAAAAGACAAAGATTACATTCTGTGTCCAAAACATATTGCACAAAACATAAGGTAACTCTTCCAGACCTTCTTGTAAAGGTCTGGTACCTCATACCTGTGGTCATGACTTGATGATTTTTGGTGAGAACAGAAGGCAATCCCAGCTACTCAGTGATTCTTCATTCATTACTGCTAAATGTCACATACTCAGATTTTCATACTTCATCTTGAAGCAAGTATAACATGCCAATGCATTTGGTGGATGTTGTAGACTGCTTGGGAAATAAATATAATTTGATATATATTTATTATATATATTATATGCATATTTAAGCAGAAGAAGGAGAAGTAACGTAGCATAAGGTGGTTTCTGAGTAAGGTGGGTGAAAGCAAGAATGATGGGTAATGCTTACCTCATTTTAGATGCCTACTAGTTTTCTACATCAGAGCTAGACACCCCAGCTGCCTCTAGAAATGGCTGTACTTTTGTCCTGTAAGTGGTAGTTCAAGTGTGGGCACCCACATTGTAAATATAGATTTGATCAGGAGAACACATTTGGTCAGGTGAATACCCCCTGAGAGTGAGGAAGAAGATGAATCAATATAGGGAAGGGATGGTCCTACTGTAGAAAGTAAGCATTCTCAGAAGCTTTCAGGGACAGTAAAGGCACTATCACTATGCAACATCCTGAGTGAAGGATTGATGTGATCTTCATACCAATACATAATAAATGAAGAATATGGAAGCAGTCTTCTCAGCATCAAATGTGAGTAAGATGGAAAAAAAATGTATCTATCTCACTTCTAGCATCAAATACAATAAGGAACTGGATCAGGCTGAGCAAAAAATTATTCAAGAGACTGAAGCATAGGCCTATAAGGGTGAGAAAAAAAAAAAGTTATATGCAAAAATTTATCAAAAAGGAGATCAAAAAGTTATTTCATTGCAGAATTTTTAGAAAGTTATATAAGAAAATATTCCTTTATCCGGTAGAGAGTAGCAAATACTAGTAGCTGAAAGCTGATATCAGACACAATTATATATTAGATATCTAGGTATTAGATAGGTAATTATATATTAAATGCAAACTTTAAATAATGAGATTAAATTCCCAGAAGAAATGGTGGACTCTGTCAGACGAGCAGATCAAGCCCTTTCTGTTTGGAAGAAATAGTTTAGTTAAATACAGACTGCAGTGTTCAATTTGGGGAAGGAGATGGGGTATAACAACAGCCTTCTCTCAAAGACAGAGCAAGCTTAGTGGCACCTCTGGGCTCTAAAATATCTGACGCTCCTTAGAGAATGAATTCAAATCATATTAATTTACAAACATTTTTCAGCTTCTCTTGGGAAGCTTGTGTGGAGGAAAAGAAAGGTTTTCCAAGTAGAAAAACATCACTATTTGCAAATTAAGAATTACCACAGTTTACCTAGACATCTGCAAGAGAGAAAGAAGAAGGAAAATGGTAGGTATACAGACTGCAGATCATGACATTCAGTAGAAAAATGGTTCACAGCTAAAAAATTTACTCTTCAATTTCCATTTTGATGGTGTATTTTGCAAAGGAAGATTAAGAAGACAATGATCATTTAGAAAGATTAAGATATTCATGGTAATGACTTTGCAAGCTATAATTTGAGGAACAAAAAAGGCTCCAGGTTTTCTGTGCTGCATTTTTTTTTAAGCCATATTGAAATGTTAAATTAAAGGAGGCCTCATTTTTTTAAGTTCATCTGCTCTTTAATATAAAATTATCCCTCCTTTTCTGGGGAATAAGAAGACACTCTGTTTGTCAGCCTATTTTTGTGGGTGCCATTCAGAACTTGTCACTGTAATGGCACCCGTATTTCCTCTTACTTGTCTTATTCTGCCTTTCTTTGTAGGTTCATTTGCGATTTTGCAGCTTCTTTGGGTCTTTGGGGTGAAAGTGACCTAAAACTGAGAAGTGTACCTTGACAAACCTATTTGTTCTTACGGGAATGCAAAAAATGAATGTACACAGAGAAAACAAGACAAAACAAAGTGGAAAAACACCTAATGCTAGAAGCACAGAAGCACTGTAAGCAGTTTTCATGGCAAGCTGCTTGTTCACCAGAGAATCCTAATTGTCAACAGAAGGGGATACTCACTAAAAGTAGAGAAAATCAGTAGGACAGTAACTCAGTAACTCAGCTGTGAGCTGTACCTAGCTCCTGGGTACAAGAGTTTACTCTATTCAGTGCTATTCTCAGGGGTAGTGTGTGCTCCAGCTCTTTCGGCTTTTCTGCCCTCATTTCATAGCACCACAGAATCACTGAATAATTTAGGTTGCAGGAAATCCCTCATGGTCATCTAGTCTAGTACCTCACTCGAAGAGGCCTAGTCAGACCATATTGCTCAGGGTTGTGCCCAGCTATAGTGTGAATATCACTAGGGATGGAAATTCAACAACCACTTTGTGCAACTTTTTTAAAAATTTAGCTAGCTTTTCCTTTAAATTCCACCCCCACCCCCACCCCCCCCCCATGTCTGGAATACCCCCTGGTATCCATGCCTTCTAATCCTATTCCTGTACATCTCTGAGAAAAAACTGGTTCAGCCTTCTTCATAACTTCAGTTGTAAAACAGTAAGAAAACAATGCTCTTAGCCATATGGTTCAGTTTTAGACAGTCCTTTGAGGAGCAGAGAGTTGGCATTGATAATTTTTATGGATCAGTCCTTTTTTACAAAACTGCCTTCTGGCCACTTGCCCCATGCCTATGGTGATATATGGGACTAATCACACCCAGTTGAAAGATTTTGCGTTTTTATTTGCTAAACCTGATGTTCAGCATGTCTGTGAGCTTCCTATCATCCCATATCTCCAGCATGTCAACACGCCTGTGAATAGCAGCCCTGCCTTCCAGCATACCAATCATGCCCAATTTAGCATTGTCTGCAAGCATGCTGTCCTGCTGTGCAGTTCTTCAATAAAAACTTCAAAAAGGCATTAGGCAAGTGCTGATTCCTGGAAGACATCACTAGTAGCTAGTGACCAGTTGGATTTTCTACTGCTGATCAAAATCATTTGAGCTCAGTAGTCCAGTCTTTCATACATCTTATAGTCCACTGATCCAAATGATATTTCAGTTTGAGAGTAAAATTAGGGGCTGTAAAAATACTACATCAAAGACCTTGCCCAGGTCAATATAAACATCTACTGCTTTCCTTTGCCCATAGCTCAGAAGGCAACCAGATTCGCTTGCCCTGGCTCATCCAGATCACATTCTTGTCTTCCATGTGCTTGGAAATGGCTTCCAGAAGGATTTGCTCCATCATCTTCCCAGGAACTAAGGTGAGGCTGACATGTTCTTCTTGCAAGTGGTTGTAACAGTTGACTTTTTCCAGTCATCAGGAATTTTCCCACATATGTGACCAGCTTTAACTTGGATTAGGAAAAGAGGTAGTGAAAGTCTTGGCTCATGTTTTTAAAGTATTGTTTGGCTTTGTCTTGCTTTCGAAAGTGTTTATTTGGTCTTAGTTCTTACAATTAGGTTTTCTCAATTCACTGAAGTTGCTTCTTGTTAATCCAGCTTCCAAAAACATTGAGAAAAGCAAGGAATGACCTGGATTGCTCATTCCACAGTAAAGAAGATGGCATTCTGGGGACATGCCCCCCGGAATTTCTGAAGATTCAACCTTAAAAGAAGAAGACATTTTAAACGTGAAATATAATTTTAAAATCAAATAGGAAAAAAAAAGTAAATTCTAGAGGTAAAATTCTGTAGATTTTTTTTTAATCTTACAAAATATCTGTCACAAAATTTCTGACAGCTATAGGAGAATAAGAAAAAGCTTCTTTTATGCCCTCAGAAACCATCCTATTCTCTTTATTTCTTTTAGCAGCATATAAACTTACTGGTGCTTTAACATCAAGGTACACACAGGAAAAATACCTTTCTGAGTAAAATCCTTTCATTATTTTACTTTTTATAAATGATTCATTTTCCCTTATAAACCATGACTGTAGAACTTTGGGTCTTTCAAAACTTTTTTATAGACTAACTCTGAGGCATGGAGACTAGGTTAGAAAGACTAGCACTAGTGTGTTTGTCATCATGACTTGTCACTGCATCAGGTGAAAACTTTGAAGTTAATTGGTTCATATTTAAGACATGCTTTGAAAATACAAAGCTCAATGCTGGTTTTTTCCATAATGAGGTCCATTTCTTATACTGACTGATAGGCAGTCAGTATAAAATGATGGGCTCTTAAATCTACGGGAATTGTACTTAATGAGAATGACTCTGATTCTCATTATATTGATTTTAGTGGGAAACTTTCACTCATTTTAATGGGAACAACACTAACCCTTGCTGAGGATTTGGAGCCAGTCCAGTAAAGATCAGAGGTATATGAAAGGGAGGTGCAACTGCACATCAGCTTCACTGCTCGAGCTCCTGTTTTCAGTCTGTGCTGTCTGCAAATCGCTCTGCTTGAGTGCATAGAGGGAGCTGAGTACCTGAGACTGTCAAACATCTGAAAAGCCTTTGAGCACAAGTATTTGCTTAAACTTCATATTTTGGACCCTAGGTAAGTATTACTAAGCTCTGTTCATGTAGAGCCCAGAGACGAAATTTCTTCCTAAAAAGTAAGCTGCTACCAGCAGTTTTCTAATGAACTGGATAGTATACATTGCTTTTGGTGGAGTGACTACAGATCCTTTTTTTTACTATAACCAAGTAGTTAAAGCAATTAACTATGAAGCAGAAAACCCAAGTTCAGTGCCGTGCTGAAACATGTCTGCCCATTGGGCCACAGGCCAAAATAGACAATGATATTTCTCAAATCTTCCATGAATTATATGAAACTATGAAACAAATGGTATAAGATTAATGAAGGAGGGGTTTCAGGAGAAAACACAAATCACTGTAAGTCCGTCTTTGTTAATGCTGTTTTTCTGTTCCACAATGTTTTCAAATAAAACCTGTCTTGTAGTTGAGAAGACAAGTTTAAAAGGACAAAACAACATGTTCTTTAAAGTTGTCATTTCCCAGAATTATGATAATGACAGAAGTACACAATTGCAAGATAAAAAGTATATCCTAAAAGTGCTTTCATTTTCCAATTCTCCTGCTAGTTCTTAGATATATTTCAAAGCAAGTCACTGCTCCGAAGCACTCTGACACTTTGGGAAGGATTCCAGGACCTAGTCATAGATCTTCAATGCCACTTAGGTGCCATGGGATAATCCTTTTGTCCTCCAGATGCTTCTCCAAAGACAAAACATCTCCTGCGTTCATTTGCCACTCCTGCATAGATGTCACAGCCACATCAGGGTGTCTAAAGTGGTTTTGATAAGGCAGGTAGGCAACTAAATCCCACCCTCTGTTGCAGTCAGTTTGTCTAAGCATGTTCAAAGCTCCATAGGGAATCATAAGTGTGGCTGCATGGAAAGCTACCAAAGATATGGTGCTGCATTTCCTCCTAAGTTCTTGAGCCTCTCCCATGGAAAGGAGTATGAATAATACAGTGCTGTGCAGGGATATTAGCTCAGGTCCAAAACAGTGCGGCTGCGCTAACATGTCTTTGTTTCAAAGCCAGTTAGCAGGGCTTCAGAAAGGTACATGTATCCAGATGGATTTCCCCATGTTTCCCTAAAATCTTTGTGTAACCTGTGACTTAGCCTCAAGTGACTAGTTAGTTACAATGCTTGTAAGGTATTATAAATTGACTTTTTGAAGAGCATTCCAGTGCATTATTTCCGTCAAAGTAATTTGCTGCTAAGATTACCATTTCCTTTCTATCAGAAGAAAATAAAAATTTATGAGATGTAAAGAGAACATGCAAAATGTACACAATTCAATGAAGCTTCTGCTTTAAAAGAAATCTCCAAATAAGCTTTGAAAAAGCTTGGTTTAGATGCAGGCCTGAATTATCTTTCCTATCTATACAGATAACTTTGTATCTCTCCTGCATTTTTCCAAAGATTGAGTGATTGAGTTTCTTTTTACAGATTTACTTTTCTCACTTGGATAATTGTGCTTACCTGAAACATCTGTCCTTTTCAAGAGAGAATGATATTAAGTGGACAGAGACTTTTAGTAGCAAGTAGCTAGGATGGGTAAGAACATAATCTATTCACATGATATAACCTTTTTTTTTTCCCCTCAGGCGACTGTAGCTAGTCAATGGAGCTGTGCCAGCATTTACTTTTGGTGCCAATTCACATTTTCTGCTACATGCCCAATTATAATTACAGGTAGTGCTTAAGAGTTCTACATTTCTGCAATGAGAATGCACAAAGAGATATTTGCTGCCTTAATGTTAGCACTCACAATAACTGGATCAAAAGAAGTCTGAATACTTGCCTACATAATAGTTAGACCTTCAGAGAAAGAAGTGGCCTGCATTTTTTCTTATTCTCCTGAGATTCTGTTTTTGCTGAAGCCTCTACAAATACACTCAACAATAGAGCATCCTAACCTCAGTGCTTGTGAATAACTTTATAGTTCCCATCTCACTGGTGTGCCATTTGAATTTGACTTTTTGATCCTCTGTGACACCATATGAATAAGTTATTAGGAATCAGTTTTAGAGTATTTATTTAGTTTCTTTTTCCTTTCCTTTTTTTTTTTTTTTTTTTTTTGGAATGAAACACGAGGAAAAGTTCTTTCTGAGACATGTTAATTATTTTCAAATATGGAAACTCTGAGTAAAAGCACTGAAGAAGTGTGACTAAATCAGCCTGCACAAAATCTTTAAATAACCCTGTTTAAGGAGACCAGGAGGATGAGCAAGTTTTTCTGATAATGAAGTCCCACTCTTGCAAAATAGGTGTGGTTTTGCATTTATTTCATACAGGCTGTGTTCTGTGAAGATATGGTACTTGGTTTGGTCACATCCAGTTGTAGATCATAGTACTCATTCCTCATCCAAATGGCAGTCTGATGATCTTTTCAAGACCTTTTCAAGATCTTTTCAAGCATCATTTGATGATGCTCGTTTCCTCATTAATACTATAGTCAAGCTGACTCAGACTGAAAAAGCTGTAAGTCAAGCACTAGGAAATCTGACAAAGATGGAACAGACAACTTATCATTGAGGGATTTTTTTTCCCTTAATCACCTACAGTTAAAAATGAACGCACAATGGTACACCTGTAGTGCCAGTAACCGAGAGCAGTTGCAGCACAAATTATGAAAAATAGAGTGTTGCCAAAAATTCATGCAGGGAAATGAATTCCTTCCTGATGGGCATCATTTTCCAAATGGGCTCTTGCATGCTGTTGTGGTTTGAATTATGAGTTTCATGCAGATGCAATCTGCAGTTCAAGTGCATGGGCTGGTGAACAGTAGCTGCTTGTCTAGAAAAATGAAAACAAGTGATAGCCTTGCAAATGAGTATTGTAAATTTAAATTAAGAGAGGTTGTCTGCTTTAATCTCTGAGTGAAGGGCACATTGCTTTCAAAAATATCTCAGTGAAAGAAATAACTCTGGCAGAATTGAGTTTTTGACTTGGTAAGATCTGTGAATGAAACTTTGAGAACTCAAAATTAAATCTTCCTTGTTGTTGATATATCATCTGCAAGGAAACTCTCTTAAATGTCTCATTATTCACAGAACCTGTAAAGTAATATCTAGGTATGAGCCTTGGTCACTAGCTCCTATGTAAGCTATTCAGACTGTGTAATGGTTAGCTATGGCCTGATAGTATACTTCCGTATTGGATAAGATTAATCAGACATTCGTGAGAAGGTGGAGCTCATTTTTTTTCCTCTACAAATTAGACCTTGCTGATTTTTTTTCAGTCTTTTCAAAAGAAAACACACTTTTTTGTAATGTCTAAGTATGCAGTTTTCTGCACTATGCTTCATGTTTTTCTCAGTGAGGAAGTATCAATATGTATATGTGGGACTTTCAGAGCCATCAAGAGTATAGTCATCTGAGCATGCAAAGCAGAGCAACAACACGGCCTCATCTGCCTGTGCTGCCCAAAGCTTCTCCCTCGTGCTGCTAGCGCTGCTGGTGGAGATCACAGGCTGAGCTCTGCAACATTGAGAACCTTCCTCTGTTTCCTTGTGTATTGCTTTTCCCCTAGGTAATTTACACTTTGGTCTTTTTTCCTAGTTTATTACTACTGGAATGTTACTAGGCAGCCCTTTAAAAATGATTAATGAAGCATTTTCTGCACTGTTATAAAAGATTGTCTAACTTTATTTTTCATCACCAGAGCATCTGAAGTACTTCACAGTATTTTTCCTCATCTTCATTATTTCCCTTGAACAGGGAGATCACCATTCCCACGAACAGGGAGATCATCATTCCCACCTTACACCAGAGGAATGAGAGCAAAGAGGGGCTGAGTCCTTGCTCTTCTCAAATACTGAGGTACCTAAAAAAGACTGACAGCATACACGTCTGAGCTTTAAACTATGACCGATAAAGTCCCATCTGACCTCACTGACATCTGCAGAGGCTGAAGTGTTTGCTGGCCAAGTTTGCTCTTGGTGTAACACTCTTCTTCTGTGAATATATTTATATTAGCATATTACTTCAGACAGGGGTGCACTTTTGAAGCTGATCTCCTGGCTGTCCCTCTCACTGTGCTTCATAGATGAGTCTTTCACCACTCAAGGCAGATTCCTGTCAGATGCATTTAACTGGGTACATTCCCAAAATCTATCAAATGCTTTTCAGCTGGTAATGGTCACTGAGTCCATGGGCTGAGGCTAGAGCCAGTATAAGGAAAATCTTATGTGTAGTATGGATATCAGGTCCTCCACACTACCTATTTCACTGTACAAATCAATTCCTTTCAGGTAACACTATTTGCTAGTGTAGACACAGTTTGTAATGGTGATGGGTGCTGAGGTCTTTACAAGGCAGATCTGACCTCATCTGAAATCATCTCATGGTACAGAGTTTGATACACACACACACAATTCACTCTGACAGCAGTGAGGACACCACAAAAATGAAATACAGTGTTATAACATAATTTTTAAAAATGTGGTTTTTAATTTAACCGTGAACCTATATTGATGAGATGACCCAGGAAATGGTGTGCAACAGTTCAGTGACCTCTCAGTCTCACAAAGCAAAAATCCCCTTTTCCCAGACCAATACCACCAAGTTGAACCAGTTGAGCTATGCCTTCCATCAACCAAATAACACCCTGCTTGGTGCATGTGTGAGAACCCCTTGTGTACAAACCTCACAGAACAGATCAACTGCCAATACTTTATCTTGTAATACCTTCCAAGGAAGAATGTGTTCCCTCAGAATTACAGACCAGATTCCAAAATATTTTCTCTTCTTGCTTCTTTTTTTTTGGCATGAGGCAAAGGAAACATTTTTTTTAACTTAGCCATCCTTGTAATTCACAGCAAAATTACTGGTCATCAGCCAGTCACTTGAGGTGGTCTGAATTTGTATTTTGAAACTTTATGACATAACAAGCAAATGTTATCTTTAAAGGATAAGTAACCTTCATAATACTTATCTATTCTTCACCCTAATGGTGTATTTATGATTGATTTATTTTTATTAAGTCATCAAAGATCCTATTTCCTTTCTGAATAGCTACAAAGAAAGCAAATCAAAGTGAAGAATAACTCCTGAAATTTATGAAGCTGTGGTACTACTTCAATTCCAATAAAATATAGCCAATGAGAAAAAAGAAATATAAAAGTATCTAATTATAATTACATAAAATGTAATTGAACACATTGTATAAATGCAAAATTGGTTAAAAAAATTATGGTTAAGATAGTTGTATAATCACATACCCATTGAAATAACCTTGATGGGTAAAATGGAGTTGGAATTACGGACAGATGTCAAAAGGAGAGGAATATTTATTTTCCACCAGCATAGTTAATTTCATGTAATTTTTTTCTTATTTTGAGTCTCTTATTCTGTTTTCATAATTTAACAATACCAGCTTTTTCCATTTAATTTTTTTTGCATTCATTCAACAATAAGGTAGAATATACCTCAAATTAGGAACTAAATTCATCTCATCTTAACCTGGTTAGCTACAAGGCAAATGCCTATATATGAGCAAATGGCTTGGCTCTACTCTAGTCAATAACAATCTAGTCAATGGAGTCCAGAGATCAACTCGCTGTAACCTAAAATAGCCCCCAGGTAAATCACTCTCTATATACCATTGCTTGTTTACTAGATCTCTGTCAACACTAATAAGAACCAAGCAATCTCAAAATTAGCCACCAAAGTTAAGCAAAATGAATCCTATCCTAGGCATCTATTCTCTTGGTCCTCTGCATTCATCAGCATCTATGTTCATATGTTGCTGTGATATCCCTTTCTGTAACAAGTTTTTTCTTGCTTTCACCAGTGCAATTTGTCAGTTCTGCATGAGCAATACTTTTTAAATGATTCTCTAGTCATATGTTTTATCTGACTTTATTTCACAGCTTACCATAAACCACGCGACATGTGACATTTATATAAATTAGTGTATTATAATGGCTTTGGTAATTCTTTACACCAATAGTCATATTTAAGTCTAGGCATGTCTTCCAAGACACTTAAGTCTTAAATGCTTATATAGACACTTAGTTTGCTATGTTGAGAAAAAGGTCAATGGCTTCAGATTGCTAAGATCCATATCCATTTTTGTGAGTATTTGCATCCTGTGTTTCTGGCTTCCTTCCAATATTTTGTTCAGGTCCTTTTTGGGAAATATTTATTTTCTGCAGCAATATGCAAGAGACTGTCCTTAGAAATGTGACTTTTAGTTCCTTTCCAGAGGGGTAATTTTCTCTTTCAGTACTTATAAACCCCACCTTATTTCCAGTCCCAGGTTTTGCATCTGGAGGACACTCCAGCTTATTCAACTCTAGGGGGAAAAAAAAAAAAAAGAAAAAAGAAAAATACAAAATTAATATTGGTTGTTATCAATCCATTCATAAAAACAAGGGTTTCAAATTATCATCATTTCAGATCATCAGTACACGTTGCACTGACCTCAGGTCACTAAGTTATGCAATTTATCTTCAAATTATTCAAGGTTTCTGGTCTTCATTTGAGGAAACCCTGGCATCTTAGGCTGCCTTCAGGAAACATGCAAAATCTTCACCCTGCCTGTTATAGTTCAGACTGTGTTTGTGGCTTATGGGCAAGATGATTTTAACCATACTGAGGTTAAATGATGGAGATTTGCTACTTCTTTTCTAGCAAGCAAAGAGTTAGCCAGCTGCTGATGCATGTGTCATGTAGGCAGAAAGACTGGAGAAACAAACTGGGCAGAAAGCCCAGTGATTCCACTGGAGTAAACAAGAAAGTGATAAAACCAGCTACCTCATTGTCAGGAAGAAATCACATTACAGTAGATAAGAGAGCAGTAGCTTGTAGCCCAGACAGGATTTGTGCTGTCCTTACTTATAAAAGTGTTGCTTTCTTTCTATTGCCTGTTCATGCTAATTTTCAGGAGTGGGATGCCCCAGGGAAAAAAGTGCCTGATAGGACACTGTCAGGCACTAGATTAATCTATCTAATGCTAGATTAGGTAGATCTATCATACAGTTTACAACACTTTTCTTCCTTAGACTGCTACTGTTGCCTTCCCTCAACAGTTTTACCACACTGCGCTTAACTCCTTAGCATCCTTTCTTTCCCTTTTTCTCTGAAAATCCTCCAGTTTGTCAATATTTTTCTGGCAATTTTGTGTTTGGTTAGAAAGTAGTCAAGCGGCTGTAGATGAAAGGCCTGCTTCTTTCCTGCTTCATGAATCCTCTGGGTGCACATCTCTAAAATGCCACTGGATTTTTATCCCGTCATATTGCATTAGAGACATTGGTGTAAATCTCTGCTCACTATTGCCTTTCATCTTTCGGTATTAGAGCACTCTAGTGTCTTCTCTCACGCATAGAACATTTATGGTAAACTTATGGCTATACTGCTCACTATATTTCAGAATTTGAGAATTACATTTTAAAGTGTGTTTGAATAAGAAGACATGAAGTAAGAAAGGAAAATAATGGTATGCCATTTTGCTTATAACCACGTAGGCATCTCCAGTAAGTAACAATCACTTCATATTTAGTAAAGCTTGCATATTGATCATAAAGCATAAAACTGTAAATTTGAACATGCAAGTTTTATAAATTTAGAAGTCAAGAGAAAAACACGAAGAAAAGTCCTAGATCCCCACTATAAAAAGTTTGAAAGGAACCTTAAAGATCATCTAGTTCCAACCTCCCTGCCATGGGCAAGGACACCTTCCACTAGACCAGGACCACCAGCTCCTTCTGGAGCAATTCAGGTACCTCCATCATGGAGCAAGACTAGTGATAGAGATGACTTCTAAATCTGCTGCTGGAAGTGAGAAGTGCATGTGGGGTAAACAAGTGAAGGCATTGCGCTGAAACTGGGAAGGAGGACTTCACATCTATTAAGACTTTCAGATTGTAGTCATTGTTATGTCACCACCCTTTCAGGTGAGGTCAAACAGTAATCCACGAGATGAACTGTGTGAGAACATTCTACCATTAAACTACACACTTTATAATGTTCAAATTCTAAGATAAAGCACATCAAAGACCTCTAAATTATTTGCAAAATTTTCCATGTGGCTACAGAAGTTCTTTAAAGTACAGCTAATTTCTATACTCTCTGTGGTCATCTTTTTGGAAAGACCAACTAAGACATCTTTTTCAAGAAGCACTTTGTATTTTCAGTCTTCTGTGACTCAGTTCTGTTGTAATTCTGCTCCGCCATACCTTTTTTTAAATAAATCTTTTCATTTTCCTTTTCTTTTTTTTTTTTAACTACATGATGTGCTTCCCTTTCTAGTCTTGCCTTGTCTGATTAAAATTACACAGCTTGTCTCAGAGACCGGACCCAGTAATTGGCTTTTTAATATAATCTGAATCCTCTCCTGCTTCTACATGCAGTCTGACCCTCCTGCAGAATTGGCATCTTTGTTTCATATCTTCTCTTTTATGATCTCTCCTCTGTAATGGTTCAGTCTGACTTTCACCTTTGAGCATGTTCTGAAGCTATAAGGTCTCTGTTGGCTTAAACCTTATTTTGTTCTTCATGATACGACCTTCATAAAACAATCTTTGCAGTAAGAACAGACATATAGCTGCTCCCCCGCAGATTTTGGCAAAGGCAGAGAATGGGATGCATCTGATGTCCCCCTCCCAAATCTACCTCTACACCTAAGTAGTGTAAGAAAAACAGAGTGCTGTTGGCCCAGATATGAGGAGCTGCGCTACCTATGACTATGGATAGAGACAGTGGGGCCAAAGAGGTTTAAACGGACGAGATGGATAGTCCACCAAGAAGAGACTCAGGAGCCTTGTTACCATGAGAAGCAGGTAAGACCTGTCATACATTTATTCTGTATCTGTATGAACTCTTGTTTGAAAACAAGTGTTCCTATTTATTATTCTTGGCAAACCAAAGAAATGGCACAAATAAAAGTAGTAACATCCATTCAAATAAGCTATCTTTTAAAATACTCTGGAGAGAAAAAAAAAAAAAAGAAGAAAATCTCATAATTTTTACAAACCCAAGGCAAAACGGTGCATCTTGCAGTAGACTTTAAAGATCAGTCTTTCTAAAGGGAAAAAAAGAAAGCCAGAAAGCACTGAACTGACACCCTGAATGTTTTGGAGCAAGCCAGCATAATGTTCTACTCCATGAAAGATGCAAAGCCCTATAAATACCATCTGTATAGAATATAATAAATTCAAACATCAATTTTCTACACAGGAAACAAAAGCAGTTACATAATATCATCTCTATATCAAGTGTGAATATTTTTCAGGTGTTTGTTACTCTATATGATACTGAACTTACCAGTCTTTTAAAGCTGTTTCCTTTGGGTCTCCTCATTTGTCTGATAAATTTACTATAGCATTATTTGCCAGGAGCCAAAAATACTATAGTAAACCTACTGTAGATTTTTACAGATACAATCATTCTTCTACAACTTTTTATTCTTGATAATAACAGTAGTTGTAGTTTTTGACAAATAAAAGCTGCAGCTGCACTGGATGCATATTTCCCTTTACAGTGCTATTGACTTCAATGTGTCACTGGAAGCTCTGCTGACCATCTCTCCTCTTGTTTGATTTTTTTCTGTCCTGACACTCTACTACATCTACCTGACACTGTCTTCTCCAGTGCAACTCTTTGGAAGCATTTGTACCCATTAATGATGGGGGCAAAGTTCATGAGTGTGATAGAATCTGACTTAAGAAACTTTGCATTTGAAACATTTATTTGGCGAGGTGACAAAATCTTTGTTCCCTTGGAACTGCCCACATGAACTTACTTAATCAATAATGGCCTGGCTTTAGAAAATTAATTCTGAAGGAACATTTTGTACACCATATGTTATGAGTGCAGAGAAGTAGCCAGCCACCAATGAGAGAAAATAAAGTATTTTACTTCTCTGAATCAACTCTCAGATCATTCTCCAGATAAAATACCAAGTTGATTTTAATATTTTTTACACAATTCTTGCTAATCAAGAGAACTCCTTTTTAACTTACATGTTTAATTACTGCTACTGGGTCATGCTTTTATTCTTACATGTGTCTGCTCTCCTTTATCCAAGGTAGCAATTATCAACTGAATTTGTTAACCATTTCCCTTGTCTTGAAATAAAAATCACTGACAGTCCCCATGGTATCTGTGAAAGGCAGTGTTTATGAGTGAACTTTAAAGGTTCAAACTCTAGAAATGCAAAGTACAATGAAATAATATTTTAGCCTTTTACTCTTCAAGAGTCACTCTCAGTGGTAATTTATTTCTACAGTGTTCCCTTCATATAGCAGCTCTATGGAAAACTGAATAAATGTCTCCCTTAAACCTTGTAGTTCTTGTTCATTTATATTATTTTTAGGAGATGGAGGGGGGTGGAGGGAATGTTACAGAAACACAACTCCATCAGAAGCTCAAGAATTAGTTACAAATATGTTTACTTTCCAGTAGTCATCTGTTCCTTTGCGTACCTCAGACTCTTTCAGCAGTCATAATGTTCCTGAGGGAGCCATACGGCATTGGAAGAAAAAGGGGGGTAAACATGTATCATCTGTGTACAAACAAGCTGAACTTCTTTCTGAGCAGACAGTCGAGTAACAAAAAAAAAAAAAAAAAAAGGTCTGAATCTTTAAACCAATAATCTATTATCCAATTTATTGTCCGCTTTTCCTATTTGGTTAATTCTAAAGTGGAAGTTTTGTTCCTTTACTCGGAGAAAGAGTGTCCTAGTTCCCAGCAGAGAAGGAAATCCGAATTTAACTTTAAATTTAAAAAAATAATTCAGTTTAATACTGGAAATTTTACATTTCTCTAGTTGCTAGACCCTTTGAACTTACATATGTCTCTTGTATTAGGCCACTTTGCAACCCTGTTCTATTGTACTTGAGGATTCAGCTCTGTGACTTTTAAAATAAGAGAGACAGCATATTGTGTGTAGCTCCATAATAATTAATGATGTATTTCCTCCATCATGATTAGTTTTGGAGGAAACTAAATCTATTTATTCAAGTGTGATTCTGTCTTACGTTTAAATAGGTTTAAAATCAGAAACACATAAATGAGTCACCCATTTTCTTGGTGTCTTACAACCAAACTCTCCATTTATTCAAGTGTGATTCTATCTTACGTTTAAATAGGTTTAAAATCAGAAATGCATAAACAAGTCACCCATCTTCTTGGTGTCTTACAACTTAACTCCAGGAAAGAAAATTGATCCAGATGATGAAATTCCAAGTGCCACTTTTATTTGGAATAGAGGTGAAGAAGGTCTTCTGGAACTGATTGCATCTCAGTGCTGTGGCTTGAGCCTTTGTTCATGGGAATGGAAAGAACATCAAGGGCACTTGCTTTCTGGCTGGTCCTTAAATAAGGTTCTGTGGCTGTTCCCTTGGTTAAACAAAATGAAGCAGAGTTTTTTTCCAGATAACTTTTGTGCTATACTGCTGAGATGCTTCTATTATAATAAGAGAACATTTCTGGTGTATCTCTAGGATACATTTTATAGATGAATTATTAGTTTGAAACCAAACCTGATTTAACAATTGTGCATAAAATTGACTTTCTATTTCCTGATATGTAACTTCCAAAAGCATTTTCCAAGTTGAACAACATCATTTTGAAGTGGCATAATGGTGCTATGTACAGTTGTGTATAGCAATGACGCATAACCCCAGCACACACAATGTTCTCCTTGTCATGTATTTCTTATGAATTATGCTATAGATTTTTTTATGATAAAGACAATAAGAAAGATTTGATATAAAAGATCCCTTTCTTGATAAAGACTATGTAGTTCTTACAGAATGGTGTGGGCCCTTTTTGTTCCCTAGGACAAAATGGGGATGTAATATTATACAGAGAATCTTTGCATTGTCTTCAGTGTACATTCAGGCTTTTCTGTTGGACCAAGATTGATTGTCTGTTTACAAGTGAGTTATAAGACAAGTGAATATACTGCAGATCACACCTGGGTTAAGATTGTGGAGGTGGCTACAGAAACTGCTGAATTATTTTTCATACTGGAGGGCAACACACGATGCAATCCAGAAGATAATTCATAATATATTAATATGTAAGTCTTAAAAGTGAGCTAGCAAGAGATTTATGGGCTGAAGTTGCTCTTCTGCTGCAGCAGGAGACAGCTTCCACAGCAGCTTTTGTAAACACAATAAATGGTAGAGGAGTCAATATTGACTGATGAGGCTCAACCCATTCAGTTTCAAGAGGGTGTGGAATACTGAAAAAATCATTTGGCTTAGCAAATAAGTAGTAAAAGCTTTTCTAGACACACAGCAACTAAAAGAACTGAATTGCCAACCTGGTTGCACAGATGTAGCACACTGGGCTTTGAATTTCAACCAGTAAAGTTGTAGTAACATGCCTATGTTTTAATAGGCACATAACGTTCTTGCTTTCATTGATTTTGTTTCGTTTCTGGATGGATCTGACATCATTGGGTTTAATTCTCAAAGAGAATTCATTGGGTTTCGGAGGTTATATAAAATGCATATATGCATTTCAAAACAAATAGTATGAATTAAAACACCAATTTCATCTATAGTTTAGCACTGGGTCATATTAAATTAGTATGCAGGGTCTGCACAAACTTTCATTAAGAACATTAAGAGTGAAAAATTCTGTATTTTAACATGTCATTGTTCCCTTACCAGCTTCACTGAAATCAAAGATGATCTTTCAGGGAATAATTTGTCAACATTATGAGAGATGAGTTCACAATTTAGCTTGGGTCAGTTCTCATTTTTAAATAATAGGGTATCAGGAATCTCTGGATTGGTTTATGGTCTAAGCACTTAATGGCTTGTAGAATTCTCCTGATATTATGGCAAGAAAAATTTAAAGAATCAGGTAAGCAGCTTAGAAACCAAGTGTAAAAAGAAATGGCAGGCTGGCACTCAATTTTGGTTAAGTGATCAAGAAGCCAGGTTAAGGAAAATGAACTGGTCCTATTCAATCCCTTTATTACATTTCATTTGGACTATGTTTATACTAGTAAATAAATATGTTATGGAACTGATGGACAGGGGTAGAGCAGTTGACGTCAACTACCTGGACTTGTGCAAAGCATTCGACACTGTCCCACACGACACCCTTGTCTCTAAATTGGAGGACATCAATTTGATAGGTGGACCACTCGGTGGATAAAGAACTGGCTGGATGGCCGCACGCAAAGAGTTGTGGTCAGTGGCTCAATGTCCAGCTGGAGACCAGTAACGAGTGGTGTCCCTCAGGGATCAGTGTTGGGACCGGTCTTCCTCAACATCCTTGTCAGTGACATGGACAGTGGGATTGAGTGCGCCCTCAGCAAGTTTGCCGATGACACCAAGCTATGTGGTTCAGTTGATACTCTGGAGGGAAGGAATGCCATCCAGAGGGATCTTGACATGCTTGTGAGGTGGGCTGATGCCAGCCTTATGAAGTTTAACCATGCCAAGTGCAAGGTCCTGCACCTGGG